>VZRJ01009777.1:22863-46007 GCA_013397565.1 Ptilonorhynchus violaceus | reverse complement strand
TTTTTTTTGACTGGAAACAAACTATTGTCTACTCTAATCTTATGGGTTTCTAATTCCTTTTTCTCTTTGTATTCTATTAAGCTCTTGGCCAGAATACCTGAACGAGTGCTAATGAAGGGGATTTACAGCATGCATTTACATGCAACCTGTAATTTATGTTGATACCTTCTTTCTTCTTTTTTTTTTTTCTGTAAATTCACAGTTGTTCTTTTATCCAGGACCCACCAGACTATGAGAATGATGAAATTCATCAGGCTCTCAGGTTGGATTCTAGAGCATTGTTTAAGATGTCTGAGTACTGGAGGCAACAGAGATTAAGAAGTTATCAACAGCTAAGGTACATTTGTATATCTCTGCCCGTTCAGCATCTAAATCACATTCTCAGCAAGGAATGGCCAAATGGCTTTTTTATCCAAATATCAAGGTCAAAGAAACATCCCATGATTCCTCCATCCGCTCCAAAGCAAGCCCATAATCACACACATCACCTAATTTCTATTCCCAGAAGAAGGGCTGAGATGCACTAGGTAACTCAACAACCTCAGCTAGAGGGTCTTTACAGCCCTTGCTTCTTTGTAAGTCATTGTATAGTCTGCTCCTCCTCCTTTCGCCCAAATCTTCATGAATGTCCTGCTCTTCCTTGCATCAAAACTGACGGCTGTGTTGTCAGCCATCGATTTTAAGCCTTCCACCTTTTCCCCTATTTGGTGGGCTGCTCCTGGAAATTCTACTGCAGACAGTACTTCTTAGCATGGTTAAATGGAAGTGCTTCAGCTCTTGTATTGTAGCAGCAGAAAAAAGATCTATTTTTTAACAGAAGCTATGTATAGAGAATGTCATCTGTCCCTATGCATCCTACAGATTGTCACCTATTGAGCAACTATGCAACTCATGTTTTCCCAGTTGAGCTGTGAACTTGTACCTTTTTAGCATGCATTGCATTATTCTAAAAAAAGGCCAATCCACTCCATTGTCACCAAGAGGCAGGTGATGTTATTACACTGTCAGCTTCCATAAAGAGTTCAGAGAAACTCTTGTGACAGCTTCTAAACTGCTATTACTTTCTCTTTTCCTGGCACAGGACTCTCAGACGTTACTGGTAACTGTGTCCTGTGTCTCCTGCAGACAATCTTGGAAGTTTCAGGGCAATGCACCTCTTTTTTTCTCTGATAATTCCAAAGAAGTCATTACAATGAGAATGATGATGAAGAGATTTTTTCTTTTATGCTTTTTGTATTAGTAGAATTTTTACTCTCATACTTTTCATATATTAACAGCCCTGTAGCCTTTACCCTATAACCTTGTAAAATTCCTAGCTGATAGTTTCCCTATCCCATAGTCAAAATAAGATTCCTGTGTCAACCTTATCACCACTAGTGTTCTAGGGACCAGAGACACTTCTCTGTCCCATGTCTCCTAAAAGCCCAAACAACAGTAGCTAGCAGCATTAGGTGGAGGTTTCGGTAGGAGGCTGAGCCAAAAGGAATCACCTCATTAACTGTATTTCTAATTGGGAGATTTCTGTAAACTATGTTAATTTGCTGTAAACCTAAAAACGTGTTGGAGTCTGCTGCAGGTACAGACACACACACCCACGCTGAGAACGGATGCTTGGGACAGGACACAACACTGATCGGTGTTGTGTTTGTAACGTGGGAGGACCTCCAGTAAAGGTAACTGCTTTCCCTACCCTCATAACATTGTCCAGCTTCTGATTTTAAGCAGATAAAGGCATCAAGAACACATAAATTGTTGTGGGTGATCTGAAATCCTATCGATTTCTGTTCACATAGAACAAGTTTGGAGGCAGATGGTTCTGCTTTGAATAGAAAATCATGGAGAAAATAGCAATTGATGCTAGAGTCAACCAGACTAAAAAACATTCAGAAACAAAATTGAAAGTTTTAGTTATGTCACCAGATTGAAAAGAATTAACAGAGCTTCAAAAACAACACTGGAAGTTTTACTTATGTCCAACATATGCTTTTATACGTGACAATTTCATGCAATGATCTTTTCACATAATCCTGGAGTAGACTCTTTTATGAATATTTTCTGATCAGTTACTTACATGAGATATATTCTTGAATGTTTTAAAATGCTTACTGCAGTGTTAAAAGCCAAGAATACAAAACTCAAACTCAGTCTTGTAATTTTGCTAGATGACAACTAATGATGTAACCCCTGACTATAATATAGGAGTCAGTTGAAACCAAGGATTTGTCTAAATTAGTTAATAAAACAAAGCGTTACTTTTTAACTGAAGATTTTATTCTAGCATTGCAAAAATTATTAGATGGACTTTTAACTATTGTAAAAAGAGCCTCTGAAACATATATGCAAAACCTTGACCAACTTGTAGCAAAGCCAATGCTACAGTCAAGACCATAGTAAGATAAAAATGCCATAATTTATGTACTGTAACTTATATCATTTTGCATTATTATCTCCACAGATTTAGCTAATCTGTCACAATCAGCAAGCCTCTACCTTTGATCCAGACAATCTTTTAAGAAAGTACTACTGTATTGCATAAAGTGTACTTTGTATCACAGAAACTCTGTTGAATAAACCTGGTCTCAGCTGGTAAAAATCAGAAAGAAAGCTCAGAATTAGAAACAGCTCATAGAAGTAGTTTACAATTTACACAAGAAAAAAAAAATCCTTTCCTGGATTAATTCTGCAAACTAATACAACAAACAAAACTTCTATCATGTTCATAGAACATTCTACAGACCTCATAATCCATATACCTGTTATATCATATAGTAGATGTCCAGAACTACAAAATACTCAAAACACTCGAAACCCCCACACTCACCCCCCAAAATTACCACTAAATAAACCCCTCTTTCCCGAAACCCTCTCTATTTAAGATTGTGTAGATACTCTGAAGCCACTGTAGGAAGAAAAATTCACATGCATGTAGCAAAATTTGCCTGAAACAGACCTTATTAACTCCCTCTAGAACCAAGCAAACTTTAGAAAGACAGCAAAGATAGCCAAACAGCTCAGATATGTTAAGCAAGTCCAGTTAGACTTGGCAGAAATATAACAACAACATGTCTGAGTACAGCTCTGAAATAACTTTTCAGAATAACTCTTCTTGTGACATTCAGGTTAGCAGTCAAGCAAAGAATAGCCCCCTGAATCGACAACTGGGTGCTAATTTCTGAGAAGTCAGCCAACTGCCTCTGCTGAGGGATTTATTGCCTACAGCCCGGTGTGTGGGTCAGTGGGATTTGTAAGGAGCAGAAGCAACGAAGCACTTGCCAAAGGCATGGGATCAAACAGGTGTACATGTTCTTCCACCTGAATTAATGGCAAAACACTGCCACGTGGGAACACTTCATCTTAAAGGAAAAAGTCTTAATAGCCTTTAATAATTTGAAATAGTAAGATGTCATTACTACTGTGTCTTGTCTCTTTGGTTTAAGCTTTGGTTTTCAAATTCAAAAGAAATTGAAAATCCTGTGCATGTGTGGTTTGAAAAGAAAAAAGAAAATCCCTGATGTACTGGCATCCTGAGGATTCGCTTACCTCATTTCATTGCTGAAACATATTTTTAATCAGAAAACTAGGGAATGCTTATGCTTCATTTGGTAGTGTAAAAAAAAACCTTACTCCCTGACTAATGTAAAAATGAAAATAAATGTTTTGACTGAAACACTTTCAGTGGAATCTGGTGTTGTTGTTCAAGTGTTAGTTTAATTTCTCTCCATATTGGCAAGTATGAGACATACCTTTCTTTCTTTACTGTGAGAATCCTTAAACAGAAACAAACATTTTGTAAACCGAATTTCTGTAATGCTTGTGAAGAAAAAAAAAAATCTGGAAACACCACAGACAAACCCAGTCCTGAAACCCCATCTCTTCCTATATGTGATAATTTGTAATTATGAAATTAATACATATGTGAGTCCTGCACACACATATACAAATCCTACAGCTCTTACCTGATGTTATTTTGCTCTATTTTAATTATTATACTTACCTATATTGTTAATAGAGTTTTTCTGTAGTAAAATGTTGACATTTCCTCTGGCTGCATGCATTTACAAACAAATTATATGTGTAAATTTTCCATGTGTTGTCAGTTATTAAAGTGGAAATAGCTTAACTATGGAGACAGAAGCAGAAAATCCTCTCTTGATGGGTTTTTAAGACCATCTGGGAGTGCTCTGAAGCATAGAGCTCCATTACAATTTCAGCACCAGCACTGGCCTTATAATGGTCACAAATATTCAGTTATTGATTCAGAGGTCTCTGGGACACTCAAAGCATTTTCTCCTCCTTCCATCTTGTGAATACACATGGCTTCCTTCAGCATCAAATGGAATTTTTCCAGTAGAAGGACAAATTTACCTAGTTTGCAAAACTACTATTGCTCCTCAAATGACTGTTTCTCTTCTTTGTTTCATCTGTATCTTACCTTTTTAGTTCCTAAGTGCTCTAACAGCTGCCAAGCCTTCCTTCTTGGGGTCAATGCCAGCATTATCAACTCTCTTCACATACTAGAGGCTGCTAAGAAATTGTATGGACAAGTAAACTAAATATTTGAAGTGCAAAAGAGAAAACTTTTCATTCCCTATAAAACTTATCCTAAGGAGAGGCAGAAAGGTTTTTGAATCCAGCAGGACTTGGATTAGAAAAAATGAAATACACAGTACCTATTTGTTGCTCATGTAGGACTTTAGTCAAAGCTAGTTGAAATCAAAAGAAAGTTAATTTTCCTGTTGAGAGTTATTTTAAGGGTGTCCAGAATACTGAATCATCACTTTTATAAATCTAGATGATTACCCTTTTCCTTCCTCTCCCCCTCTTCTGATGGATAAATCATCATAAAAATCTTGAGGTCATTGAAGAGAATAGTTTTCTGTGAAGTCAAAATATTGTGCGAATGAAATGACTGCAGTTCCTTTAAAAGTGACTGCTTTTGATCCTTGCTCAGTTAGCAATATAAAACCTAGAAATAAGAATTTCTGTGACTAGTTAACTGTATAATAAAATGTTAAGATGGTGATCAGATGGGTTTCTTATGAAGAGATGAACACAAAGGCAGAGAACTGTTATACATTATTTTTCCCAAGGGTACTGTATCCTCACCTGCTCTAGTAGGAATTAATTCCCCAAAATTCTTTGGCACTTTTAAAAGGCATTATTTCCAGGCATTAAAATTCCAAATGGTCTGAGCATATTGTGATAGAAAAAGTTCAGAATGTTGAACAAAATTAATATATTGAAGTCTTTCCCCTTACCACCAGTCCAGCTCAGGAATTGTACAGGAAAGTATAGATATGCACTACTTTTTGATAATAGCCAAAGGTTTAAACGTTATATTTGAATGTAGACTAGCTCAGCTTAGAGTTATATTGGTGAAAGGCAGTCTTTTCTCTCTCCATGCTTACTCTAGAGAGACCATTCATTAGCAGTCTTCAGTTTCCTTTATGAAATAGTCTTCAGTTTGAGTTCTATTCAAGCCATTAGTATGTCATAAAAATTTACATAAACCTCAATTACCTCCAGACAACATTAAATTTTATAGGAAAGTTATGGGTATGCAATTTCTAATTAAACAAGGACAAGAAATAAAGAGAGGAAGAAATTCCATGAAGTCATCCAGCTGCAGTCACTGAAAATGTCCCCATGGGTCCAGGAAGGAGGGGCCAAGCACATTTATTGTACCCACTCTCAAGTTACTGACAGCATCTTGGAGAGGTAATTTGTTTCATGGACTCAGATTGTTGGGGAAACTAGAGACTTGCCACTGTATGAAAATGATTGTCGCTCCCAGTCTAAAGGCAAAGTCCTGAATCTCAGGTGCACCAACAGCATCACAGCCACCCTGCTGTGGTCAAAAAGGTTTATGGCAAGATCTTGGAGCCCTCTGGGACATGTGGCTCAGGAGCACCGATCTGTCCGAGAAGCGAGATGCTGCCAGTCAGCTCAGCAGCCATATCTTGCAGCTGGGAGAGACTGTGGCTGCAGGGCCAGTCTGGTTCAGATTGCTTCAGGAATATAAATGGACCAGCTTGTTCCCATTCATGTTGGAGATAATTTGAATGGAGCCCTTTCCTAAATTCCCTGGGTAATGTGATTTGGTTCAGCGTGAAACGTGAAGCGTCCTGTCATCAGCCACAGTTTGTGATAACACCTCACTGTTTGTTTTATTGACTTAGCAAAACACAAATGCTGATTCCTTGTTTATGCTCTGAAAATATATGATAACTTAATGAAAGACTTGAAATCAGGTTCCTCGAAATATTCTGATAAGGAGACATACATGATTTTTGGAAGTATTTAGGCTTGCAAAACAGCTCACAACACCTCCCTTTACAAAAAAAGCAAAGCACCTCTATTTTCTTATTGTCTCTATATAAACATTACACAATCACACACATTTTGTTAAAATTTTAGCTTTTGTAAAACACTAAAAAACAGCTGCAAAGTGGGCTTTGAATGCTTCAAGCTTTGAGTAACTTAGGCAGTTTTGAAGGATAGGTTACTCTGGGCTGTTCAAATTCATTACCGGTATACATCAAACCATTTTTTAACTGTAATTGTTGGGGATTGTAATGAAGTAGAGTGCAGAAATATTGAAGGTGACTCCAGGGCAGAGAAAGGGTCAAATGATGAAGAAAATGAAGCTTATTTTTTAAACTGCATACAAGTGAGGCCAGATGCATCAACACTGCATGAAAGTGGTTTTCATATATTGGTCTGCAGCAAGTCAGGGAAGATGATAAGTGTCTGTGAAACAGTATTTATACTAGTTCTCCTTGATTCTTACAGCTTCCAGGTTGTTTCCTTCTTTTTCCCTTCTACCCACAATTCATACTTTGACTTTCCCTTTCTTTTAAGGTTAGTTTCCTATAGTCAAGTTACAGAGACAGATTCTGAAAAAGATATTTAACAGGATAGTCAAAACTGCCACAGATGTGAGAAGTCTCAAAAGGAGTAAGATTGGTTCTACTTTACATTGATCAGAGTAGTATACCCAGGACACTATAAAGCAGAAAAGAATCTAGCTATTTCCACACTTAATTTAAATGCAGAGATATTTTTTGCACAAGGGATACTTTAGCTGTAGCAGGATGCAATTACCATGCAAACTCATCTAAGCATTTTTGTAGCCTTCTCAGGCATCATTTTCCCAGTCTGTCATTTATTGATGCTTCCTGTTAAAATGCACCCATACAAGATATGCAGCATCCATCCTCCTCTTGCAAAACACATTGGTTTGGATTTTAAAGACTGGGGGTTCAGATATGAAAGTATGGAATAACTGAGTGCATCCACAGGCTTTTCAAAACCCTTGGATTTTTTTTCACTAAATTCACCATGGAATGATAGAGCTAAGAAAGCAACCCTTCAGCCAAAAAGGAATAGTGTTTAAGTTTTGCTTCTTGAACTTTCATTCCCTATCGAATTCAACAAGCAAATATTATTTAGCTGACGTGCACAATTCACTGATTTGGTTTGTTTGGAATTTTCTGTTTGTGCTCTTCTGTGGTAGTAGGGAGTGAAAAGCTGGAACTGCAAATAACTGTTGTATGACTGTATTTTGTATACTGGTTGACATAAACAGCCAACAGAAATGAGAGTTTCTTGTTCCACAAGTGCAGAAAAAGAAAAGTGCTGAAACTTTGAAGTGGGTCAGTTCATCATTACATGAGTCAGTGTGCATTCACTTGATTTGTTGTTTTGCAGGAGAATGAAAACACCAGCAAAGCTACAAAGGCATAATGCTGTTTATAGAATCTTTCAAAAAGGACAGTGGAGAGTGGCTTTTCTGAGTAGTGAACAAAGCTCAGTGGCCCTTTTCACTGGTGAAACCCCTCTGCCAATATCTGTTGCATCATACCATGAAAACAAAATTTCCAACCAGACCAGATCTTTTGGGCCTGAAGTCCTAATCCTCTTTTCCTCCAACTTTTTTGTAATTCAAAGCATACCCTCAGTTTGCTTAATGCCAGCTAGAGGCACCTGCTCAGAGGCCACATCTGAACAAAAGAAAACATCAACACTTCCTGAGTTTTATCTCCTGTGGTCAATGACACACATTACATTCTCGAAGTTTGATTTTGTCTATGGAGAGTTTCCTGTCAATAAGCCATCACAGACATTTCATTGCCACTATAATGTTCTCACTATTACCATTCATAAATCAGCAGCAGACAGAGAAATAGGCATATTTTACTTAGATGAAAAAGAGCCCTAAAATTTTATGTTGCTTTCTCTCAGTGCATAAAATAGCTATTTTGAAAGCCTTTATGGCAGGAGCTCTTATGGACCCTATCACCTTAAAGTAATCTTTTCCCTTTCTGCTTTGCATTGCCCTTCAACAAAGGGCACATAATCTGAGAAAAAAAAGGAATGAAAACTTCTTGAGGAAGCACAAAGCATACTTTTAGAGTGTAGTTACGCAAGGAAAATGGTGTTAATTGCAACCAATATGATTCATAAAAAAATTAGATATTGATCTAATATCAATATCCAGTTATGACGGACAAAGACTCTCTAACCAGGTAGTTAGAAAGTGTATGTTTTATTCAGCACTGGGGCACGCGGGGATAATTCCCAAAGACACTGTGCCAACTTGCAAGACAATACAAAATCAATTTATCTACAAAGGTTTTACATATGCAAGATATTCATAATATGAATTCCGCCCACTCCCCGCTTCGTATTATAATTAGCTGTCATATAATTAAGCATGCGCTGTCTTCCTTTTAAATGGGTCTGGGGTACGCCTCGAGGGTCGTGATGAAGGCATTCCGAAGTCTTCCTCCCGTGAACTCCACGTGCCCCTAGACCCTTACAATGGAAATGTGACCTTAGTACAATTCGTTCTGATTATTAGCATCCTCGGATGGGCACTTTAAATAAGGGAATTAATAACTGTCCAATTCTCCTCAGATCTGTACTCTCTGGTACTTGTTACAGATACAGCTGAACAAACATAACATGGCAAACAATTAGTCAGAAACTACTCCAAGCCTAGCCTCCTAAACAATTATTAACTTTTAATTAATTTCATATGGATCTCATTTATCCAACCTGTGCTACCTGCCCTAGTAAAGCTAACTTTTATAAAATATCTAAAATCTAAGATTTTAGTGTTTCAAATATCTTTCATCTACAAGAGTGAGTGATGAGGAGAAGGAAACAGTTACAGCTCTATGATAAAATGCCAAGCCAGAGATCTGCACCTCCTTTTTCTCGGACAATGTATATGCATAAAACCATCTATAGGCTGCATGTGCTCCACATTATCATCACTCATTGTTTCAGGAAAGGAAACTGGCAGCACCGTTTTAGCCCATCCTCCAAACAGCTAATATATGAAGTCACAGATGCACCCCCCAATAAAACATAATCTTAGAGCTGTCAAAAATGTATTTACCACAGGTTAGGAGGCATCCAGACTCTATTTTACTTTTTGGCACTCCTACAGCTTCCCATTCAGGATTCTGCTGCAAACACTTCTGCATGATTCCTGTTTGGATATTTACCCACCGATCATGCACCTCAGCTCACCCCTGCTGTTTTCTAGCAGAGTCATGGCTCTGTCACAAGTCTATTATTGTATCTGTATAAAAGTAAATATATATACATAGATTGAGAAAATTAGATATTTCTTTCCTTTTCATTTAAAAAGTGTTTACCGTGTTTAAAATTGCACACTTTTGAGAACTGTGGAGAGATGGAAATATTTTACAGAAGCTCAACTGGCTGGGTATGTTTCCTTGGCTTCTAAGGACTTTAAGAGCCTTTTTTTCTGGGGCCTTTTTCTTTCTGAAGACATCTCCATGACTTCTTTGTGAAACTGCTTGCTCATTCTCTAAAAGTCTGTGGGTTAGAATTGAAATGTGGCTCTTTTATGCCATTTATGCATCAGTGGGACATAGTTTTCTGAGTTACTGGCTGCAAGGGTCAAAATTTACTACAGAAATTTCCTGTTTTCCATGATTTGGGTTGATGGTGTTTTCCATGTCTTGGGGAAGCAAGAATGGAGAAACTAAGAACCAGCAAGATGCTTTGCTGTGAAAGATTTTCCTATCCAAACTGAATCAGACCAATTTCTCTTCTTTCTGAATCCAGATGAGACTGGAGTACTGTTTCAGCTTGCCTCAATATGTTTGGGTGATTAATAATATGCATGACAGGGATTAACAGAATACACTGACTGCTATTGTACGCTAGAGTTTAGGAGTAAAAAAGCATGAGAATAAAGGAATTTTGAGGAAAATTGATTGAGGAATACCCAGACCTGTGGGTTGCTAGCAGCTAGATACTGTTATGTTGTGAAACTTTTCTATACTTTTGTATTACAGTTTTTCTTGAGTGTATGCAATTGGTCATTATTGGACTTCTAGATATGCATTTTTTATTTGACTGTGGTCATTTTCAGATGTGGGAAATAAGACAATGTTTGATCTGTCTACAGTGGAGCTGTTACAGTCACTACTGTACTTCAATAGCAAGAAAATTTAAACATTTTAGCCATCAAAACACTGCTTTCACTCAGAAAGTATAAAGATGGTAAACTCTTCCTTGTCATTCAGTACTGTAAAATAATTCCAACAAATTGAATGTGTTAGATCTTAATGAATAAAGCATATGTATTATACAAGGTCTGTTTCTGTGAGCAGATTTTCAGTTTGTTCACTGGATTGTCCAGCCTATATGTAGAGAGTTTAAATTCACTTTTGCTAGCCCTTAGCATAAATGTATGTTAGTGGATTGTGCCATTATGGGCTTAAAGAGAATTTTGGTTAATCAGAAGATGGACTGTCAGGACTCTTTGCTTGCTCATTCCTTATCTTTGTCCTATTCCTACACCACTTTTACGCCTCAAGCCTTTGCATATCAAGAACATTGTAAAGAAAGGCTAAGGTTATTAGAAAAATGAGTCTGCTCCTACAACTCAACATTTTGCAAGTAACATCCTGATAGTGAGGGCCTTCTAAGCTCTATTTAAATTGGAAATATATTAAAAGTATAAGTAATTAGATAATTAAGTATCCTGTAATGTCAAGAGATAAATTGATGGTTAATAAATTGGTGTCTTTTCTCCTTTTTTTTTCCTTTGCAATTTTTGTAAGCCCTTGATAAATACTTCAATTATCCTTCACATGTCATTTCTTCTTTTATTTCTTCACAGAGTCATAGAATGGCCCGGGTTAGAAGACCTTAAAGATGATCTGTTTTCAGACCCTCCTGCCACAGGCAGGGACATCTTTCACTAGACCACATTGCTCAGATCCCCATCTAACCTGGCACTGAACACTTCCAGGGATATGGCATCTTTCTTCTTTTTCTATTTACATGTAGCCTAACATAAACCAACTGTGACAGTCAAGAGGTCATGGACACTCGTACGATGAAAGCTGAATGCACATTGGGAATGAAAAGGCACAATCACCTTGCTGGTGAAGGAACAAGGCCTGGTAGGGAATACAGTGAAAGTAGGGTGTTAACTTCCAGACCCTGTTGTGGGTAGGTACCTTCCGCTGATGAAATAATCTGCTGAGAGAGTGAGCTGCTGCTCAGAAACAAGGTCTTTTCTCCTGTCTGATGTTCAGCAATATCACTTCCCTCCTGCTCTGCTGTCTCTGCTTTTGCATCGTGGTGTTGATCAACACAGATTGTGCTGAACATCCCTCCATTTCAGTGAGCAGAATTCAGAGCTTTGGTGAAAGTTGCAGCTAGCAAGGTAATAAAGCATAGGAGCAGTAAGTTTTGGACTTCAAAAAATAATTATCTTGCTGCAAACCAATAAAATTACCTGAAATGTTGATTTGAGTGGGCTTGCTCAGTAAGCTCAGATCTAGCCATGAAGGCCCTAGAAACGTGAGAAATTCTTAGCTTGTTTAGCATTTCAAATTTTTAATAAGTGATTTATCTTGAATGTTGTAATCAATGTTTTTGTCAAAAAAATTGATTTTCAGTTAAGCAGTTGAAGGGAAGTAATTTTGTGCTGTTTCAGTTTCTTCCTCTCTCATTATTACTTACACACTGGTCTCTAAGAGATTTTTAATTTTTCGATAAAGTTTTACATGGTCATCTGGCAGCAAATTCTTCTTACTAAGCAATTTTGACAGAATGCAGATGGAAACAATCAGAAGAGATTTTAGAAACAGGGCCGATTGTTCATCTTCTCCAACTCACTGCTCATCTAAACACTCCTCATGTGCTATGAGGAGTGTAAAAATGAGAAAAAAAGTAAAATCTCAATGAAAGAGAAAGATCAATAGGAGATCCACACAGACTTCAAGAGATTTTGAATCGTAGGTCTGTCTGCACATTGTCATCTGTCACCTTTTGCATTTTATATGACTCAAAACCACTTTTTGAGTCTCAGAACTCAGATGAAAATTTGCACCATGGTTGTGCATTCCAAATAGAAAGTATTAAAAATAATTGCAGAATTTCATAACTTTTCCCCTACTTGTACTTTAGCTGTTGCAGAATTTTTAATTTAGAAACCTTTTCAAACATCAGAGGTTTTGCTTGAAGTCTGTGATATGGTGACAAGGCTAGGTGAAAAAGATATAAGATCACTTAATAAATATTGCTATAACTAAGTTAAGAATTTATTTAAATGTTCTTTTTGTGGAAATGCATTTTTTTTCTGTGTTTACATTACGGCAGTGAGAACTTACAAATTTTACTGGGAAACTTTCTCAAATCTAAAAAGAAATGTTTTGTGCACAGCCCAGTCACTGCTGTTAGCTAACAGATTCACATTTTCAGTTCTACTTCATGTGACCTACAGCCAAATCTTGAAGCTGAGCTCAAAGATCTCTTTCTAGACTTTAAGGGAGTGCTGTCTCTACAGAGATTGTTCTGTTTTGTGTCAGACTCCCAATCTCTTCTGCCTTTATTCAATATTTCAAGAAGACTGTTCTTTCTCCCAAAGTACCATTTTTATTTGATGAAAATCTCTTTTCCCACTCAAAGGGGATATGAAAGTCAAGCAGAGAATATGGCTGCCTGGCTCCTGTTCCAGTTCCAGTGAATCAAAGCATATCCTCTAGTGTTTACTATTAAGTCAAAAGTATATCTTTGAGTTTCTCTGTCATAACTCCCATGTTGTGTGTTCTCAGAGTAACCCACCACACCCAACCTGCTGTTCTTTGATAATGACAAGGAAAGCTAATCTGTTGATATTCTGTCCTTAGGAAGTGCCAGAGTCTAAAATTATGCCACTGCCTTTTTGCAGAATTCAACAGGGTAAAATAGGAATTTATCACATTTATAATCTAATACACTAAAAGACGTGACAATCGTGGCACGAGTTTGCACATCCATAGCAGGTTAAGACAGAAAGGGGCATGTGCCTACTCAACAGTGATGTGCTTAAGTAATTTGAACAGAAAATTATACACCTGTACAGAATCTATTTCTTTTAAAAGGCTCTTTACGTATCATATGTGTGCACACTTCTCTCAGGTTTACTGAGAACAGCTAATCAATGTTGATCTATTATAGTTTAAGGCTGCAGTTGAAAACAACATCATTAGTTGCTCAGAGAACATATGCACATGTACATCTATCCATGTGTCACCCCATAGCTCTGTATGTAAAGAAACATTAGTAGTATTTTGCTAATGTGATAATCTTTAAATACAACTTCAGAGAAGGTCCTACTATGTGCTGAACTTTCTCCACCATGGAGGATAGAGCTGTGGATAAACAGGGCTTGCAGCTAACCAGAAACTCTTTCCCACTCTTTCCCAGAGTACCAAATACTTATAAAAAACCTGGGAGGTGTGAAAGCACAAAGTGGAGGTTATGACTCACAAACCAAAATTATAATGAGTAATAATATTATAAAACAAGTTGAAATCTTAAGTTTCTGTTTACATTCTTTAGTTTTCATTTAACAGTTTATTTTCTAGTTTCATTTCCCTGGGAATGTTCCTACTGAAATAAATGTTGTCCAGGATCTGGCTTTACTTTTGAAGAATACTTATGAGAAAAATACACTTTTTAAACATATCAGCTTGCAGAGAAAAAGGAACATTGGAAATACAAGTCCTAACATTTTAAAAAATCAAATGTATGATTGCTTACTATGACACAGTTGAAAAGAAATGTATCAAATTGATGTAACATGAAAGTCTTATTGTAATTAATGGAATTTTTAAGGAGCAGAGGTGAGTGACAGTTCATGGCTCTATTTTGACTTGCTTTTTTCTAGACTCCTTGTATACAAAATTTCACAATGTATCAACAATAAAAGAATAAAAGTCAAAGCTGCTTCTAAGGACACAGCTGAACTGAAAACCAGAATTAATTGAATAAATGAAACTCATTAATTTACTATTTCAAGTGAAGACAATGCATGCGGGGTTCCATGAAGGTTAATCAACTTATCTATCTGAAGGGACCACAACAGAATGGTGAATACCAGATGCTGGTGTTGAAGTCTGTTCCTTATTGGTGAGTCAATAGAAGTCAAGGGATTTGTAAATAATTTAGATCTCATTTTTGTAATAAAGTGACAGCATTATTGACATGTGTCAAGACACCCTATCTCCACAATTTTAGTAGTCTAGGAAAATTGTAAATTTAATAATCACAAATAACTGATTTATGACTAATAATGTAAATTACAGAATTACAGCACAGCTCATTATTTGCCTGACCTGGTCTATTATAACTTTGTTTTCAGTTGATCATCTTATTGGCAATTTTAAATATGTGCATGCTGGGTGTATCCTCCAGAGTGCTTCAATGGCATTTGTTGAGCTTGTAGCCCTGATCAAAAACTTGCATAGAAATGGTTTCTTCACTTCTGAGAAAGTTATGTTTAGCAATGTCACAAATAGAGCTGATTAATTTTGATTTAAAGAGTTTGAGCTTCCCATTTCGGATACAAACTTGTATAGGGTTTGAGCTGGGAGGTGGGCTGTTTGTCTTCTGTTGTCCTGGAAATAATGGTCCAAATCCAGGCACTGGGGGCTCCTCACATTCCAGTAACTTAAACTGTGCCAGGAGACATTCTCATATAGTGGAATTCAATCCCTTAAACTCAAAACATAACGGTCTCTGTCATGATTTTAGTTTGTGTCAGCTAGCATAGGTCAGGGACCATGACCAAGGGCATTTTGTGTGCTGCGGCCCTGCTTTGGGGGCCAATACAATTTAACAGCTTGGACACATCTGCTTCCATTCCACTCTGGCCTCTGTACCATGATGTTCTTCATCAAGTTTAAAATGTTTTCAGCCTTTATAAATTACACTTTATGAATGCTGGTACAGTTGAGAGGCCAACAAATCAGATCTCACTAAGAAAACTTAAGCTATTAATATCTGAAGTAGTGAACAATGTTTATGCATGTGACTGGATTGCACATCTGCCATCTCTCAAGCAGTCATGCAAGCCCAGGGCTGCAGGGGTAAAACTGTTTTTTTGTGTGACATCTCTTAACAGGGTGCTTATATCTACTCTTATCTCAATAATTCACCTGGATAACACACATCTTGCTTAGAACAGGAGTTCATCTTACTGAACTGACATGGTGGCAAGAGCTAGGATTCAAACATTGTCAGGGGTTAGATTAGACAAATACTGCAAGTCAAGCATTTGAAAAATAAAGAGCACACATGCAAAACTTTTAGCTAAAGTGACTTGCCCAGCAAGTATGGTTCCCTTAGGCAGTGTTCTGTCACCCTAAACATGAAGTTATACCTTTTTTTCCCCGCCCTATTCTTTCACGGCATTTTTTTTCTCATTCCCCGCTGAAAGTTTTCAAGAAAGGAGTCAGACATCAGTCTTGTGCACTGCACAATGACTGTTTTCCAGAGAGCAGCTTGTCACTCTATGAGGCAGGGTGGAGAATGATATGACACAGAGACATTTACTGAAAAACAAAAGTTAAATTCCTTAAAGTAGAGCAACTTTTGCCTACAACACAGCATCTTAAAATGTGACCTACGTTAAAAAATATTTTAAAATTATGCATATGTTTCTTTCATTGTTTTCCTCTGTACACTACAAATTGAGAGATGCTTTTCCTGAGTTTGGCACTTTGATACAAAGAGAATAAGCAAGTGGAATAAACAGATTTTAGAAGGGAGAGATGTAAGTCCTTAATTGTATCTTGCTGAACACATATATATGCCAAAAGAAGAGATTATTGTCAGTAATATATAACTTTTTGGAGAAAACGGTGTTTTATTATAGAAATTTCAAGCAAAATCTGTGGTATTTAAGTGTAAATGGTAGTCACTCCATTTTTCCATCTTCTAGTTTCAATATATATTTGGGTTTTTTAAACTGTCCCAATTCTCCCTCTGCTGCAGAGAAAGAGGGTGAAAAACTTAGGCTCAAAGTCAGCCAATGGTTTAGTGCTGATTTACATTGAATAAGTTACTCTTTACACGATCACGATGCTTTTAATTGAGTCTTTGCACACAGTTAAATTGTTACTGTAAGGCTGTGCTTACGGGAGGGTACCAGATTGATCAGCATCTTTTACTTTTATGTACTGCGAAAAGAAAGAAATAAGACACAGGTAGAACTCCTGTGATCTGACTTGGGTTCCTGAGAATTTGAAACTCAGTGTCAGTCTATGGGATCTGTTATGTTTGTATAGAACATATTGTGTTTACTTTCACTCTGGAAATGTCATGTACTTCCACAAAACTATTCCTCCTAGCAATAACATAAAACATTAGCTGTGCTTGGCATGGTTGAAACGGAGAGCATAATTTACTTTGCCATTGGGTATCCTGGGTGTTTTCTGAGTATTTGGATTAAATATGTTCTGTTTTTCAGAACAGACAAATGAATTAACATCTTCTTACTGAAGACTTTCTCTCTTTCAAAGATTTATCTCATGTTAAAGAGTTGTTATATATCTTATTCAGTTCTCAAGCATAGATGTATTTTTGTGTAGAGGGTTTGAAATTTCTAAAATGCAAGGCTCTTAATTTACTGGAAGTAAAATTAGGGGAGGAGTAATGTAATTTAGATATTTTTTAAAATGCCTGATATACTATGAAACTAAGGTGTTTTCACAGATTTAAAACAAACTGCAGTTAAGTGAAATCTGCAGTTAAGTTTAACTTCTCCTTTAAGAGAGATTAAAAAAAATATTTTAAACTGTAAAAGCCAAATCAGGGTGTACTGTGAAACAGACAATGGGTAGACAGCTTGCAAAAGGATATTAGGCAATGGTGATACAGTTGGAAAGAACCAAGGAACCAGGATAAACTGGCAGTAAATGACAGTTTATGCCCTTTGTCCAACTCAGGTTTAAACAGAATTAGTGCAGAGAGCTGCAGAGATGCCTAAGCCATACTAGTTTTGTTGCCTTCAGCTGTGTGTATGTGACCTTTTACATGAGAAAGAGGCAAACTGTCAATCCACATGACTTGAGTCTGGAAAGTTCACTCCTCACTGACCATCTTGTCATTCTATTTTTCTTTTTCGAGCTTGATTTGATATTGCTAGCAACAGTTGCAATATCTGAGCATCAGATCACCAACAAAACAGTCCTTAGATGACTTGATGGAGTCTCTGATATCAGGTGTGATAAGATCAAAAGTGTCAGAACTTTGACTAACTGCAAGAAATGCCAAGAAAACTAGGATAATACATGAGGGCATTGGTGGCTCTTCACTGAAAGTGTCCTAAGTCTGAACAAGAAGGCAATTTGTGGATTGAATTTTAAAATTATTTATACTGTGTATCAGATTGTAGCAAAACTCTGAGGATCTGTGTACCCATCTCTGTGTTGAACAGGGAAATCCTAGACTTCCACCGTGCACCCTGCAGAGGTATCACTGAGACTCACTGGCAGAAAGAGAAAGAATTACCATAAATTTCATGACTGATTATTTGTCTTGAGGCACATGGAGAATGATTTCTTCCCAGCCAGATCCACTGCTTTTACAGCTGACTGTGGGTTATTGTCTTCCTTCTACATTATTCCTAGTTTAAAGCTCTCTTCAGCACGCTAGCCAGCTGGTTGGCAACGATGATTTTTTCCCATGCAGTTGGGTGGATGTTGTCTCTCAGGCCTTTATCCTCAGAGGTCTTAAAAATCAAATTCCTCTTGCTGACACCAACTACACAGCCAGGTGTCCACCCAAGGGATCTCTCTGTACCATGAATATTCCTGAATGCTCTTGTATTTTCCTTTTGCTAGTAAGAAAAAACAATAAGTGCTCTGAAATCCAGAACTATGTCTCAAGAGACCTACTCAGCTGCTATGAGTTTCTAAATAATTAATTAAGGTCTTTCTAAAATTTTGTTTTTGCATTTCTGAGACGAGAGTGTGTCTGGACCACATTTAGAAGTTTTCTTAAGCTTCGAAGACTAAATACTTCCAAGATACTTTGAACAATGTAAACTGTAGCACATAACTTTTGTATCACTGATGTCTTGAGGGGGAAGACAAGGAATTCTCATTCAAAAAGTCTCTCAACCAGCTTTTGATTTGCAGCATGCTACATTGCTGTACCATCAGTAGTGAGCATAAGATTTGTATTTTCCCCAAATTCAAGGGTGTTGTGGAGTGACTTGTTTTCTTGATGTGAGTTCTTTGATGGCTTTGCAGTGAAATGGTTGTCCAGACTGAGGATACTTTCATGGTTGTCAGGTATTTTGTAAGTTTTAAAGTCTTTATACAGTGGAGTGATGAGGTGGAGTGATGTAATAATTTCATTTCTTAGTTTGTGTCATTAATTTTTGTTTTTGTGTTTTGAATTCTTCCTGATCTTTAAAACAGAAAACAACTGTTTCTTTTACATCATACAGTTTTTAAAAACAATTTATTGGCTTGGATGAGGACCACCATTGGGATGTCCAGATCCTATCACACATGTGATAGCTAGACTCAGGTCTATTGAAGTCAGACTGTGAACTTTTGATCTAAAGTATCCATAAAGTACCCAGTACTTTTACAGGCATACTACAGGTACATCTGTAAATGGCAGTCTCAGTAAAAGATCAAGAATTGGAGGACAATAAACATAACCTGTCCAGAGGGTTTTTCCCCACTAAAGTGAAGTACTCACATATGGGGATGATATAGGGTAAGCTAGTGCTTTTCTGCTTGATGCTAATAATAAGAGGAGACATGCATTTCCTTTCTAAAAATAAACTGGATCTTGTAAGGAACTTGGCTATTTCTAGTATGTTAAACGTATTATTTGAATTAAAAGTAATTCATTTTAAATTATATCAATCTGCTCAGAAACAGGTGAAAAGAATTCACGGATTCCTGTTTCAGCTTTGTCTTTTGATTTGAGCCGAAAAAAAGGGAAATGAAGTGGAAATAACTTTATTACCACAGAATAATCAATTTCTGTCGGAGATCTGAGATGGCCATCTGGCTTTGGATAACAGGGGACAAAGGCATAAAATTTATGAAGGCAGTAAGGATGGCAATATATTAAAAAAAAAAGAAAAACCTCAGGACAATACATGCAGACAACATGGAAAATGACAAGACTGCCTGACTGCATCTGAAATTTCTAAAATTTGACAAAGCTGCTTAAGATTCAAAAAGTACTCTGTCTTTTTGTGAGAGAAAATGTTTCCCACATTGATCTGGATTTTCCTTGAAACTTACTGAAAAGTTAACTTTTCTACAAGAAAAAACATTTTCTTTATTTTTTTACTGTACTACCTAAAAACAATGTAATAAAATTGTTTAAGATAAATAAAGTGTTAATGATTTTATAATTAAAAAAGCAGAATATGTCTATGTGAGCCATTTAAAGCAGAAATTTTAAAGTTTATATTTTTTTTGAGTAACTATAAAAACAAGTCAATGTGTTTCAGATTAGGTATCTTTTGCTAGCACTGAGAATAGTTATTCTTCAAAATAAGTGTTTCTTTCTGCTTCCCCAAAATGGTCTATAAACTAAAATGTACATGATAGGTGCAGAATTGCTTCCTCTAAAATCCTAAGATTATTCCATATTTATAAAAAGGATTGTGCAAGAAAAGTGGGTGTTGATAGAAAAATAGCAGAAAACACAATAAAAGATTTGAGGGAAACCATCTTCAGCATTTCAGATACCAACTCTAATTGCTGGAGGCTGAGAAAACAGAAACTGTTGTATTTCAACAGATAAAGACAAAACAGAGATAAATAAACCAAAATATTCTCTCCTCATCTAATTTTTTTCATTTAAGAACATGTGACAGCCACAATTTATCTTATATAAAATAATTGGCAGCTGGTAACAGCCAAACTAACAGATGGAACTTTGGTGTTATATATATTCCTGTTCATGCATGAGAATTGGGAAGACTGGATGAAAGATTACCAGAATCTGAATATATTACCTGACTTGCAGCAGAAAAGGATAATTTTTACCTCCAGTTCCCTTTCTTTTTTGTTTGCTCATGAAAAAGATGGAATTTGAGGTTTGGGAGAGAGCAAGGCAAGGCTGCATCCTAAACATCACAGAGAAGACTTAAAAGCAGTAGCTCAAAGAGTTTCCTAGTGCCTTGTCTTCACTCTTATTTTGATTTCCAGGTATTGGCATTATCCTGTAATAAAACATATAGTTGGTGGAACATATATTTTTTTTCTGGTGAAAAAGCTTCTTAGCTGACATATGATGACACTGACTGCATTTTTTTTAATCTTACATACTTTTCTACACCCTACAATGTGCTGTATACATAGGCAATGTAAATTTTGTTCTTGTCTATACATACGTGTCCTTTACACTACAGCCATCTTTGCAATTTATTGATATTGAAGGTAAGGACCACTTCTACCTCTCCTAAAGAGAACACATTTGAGAGAGTGCTGGCTGCCGTTCTCCCTACTCCGTGTCTCTCTTCTCCTCGTGACTTGGTTGTTATTAATAGCTTTTATCATATAAGAGGATATTCTGTCTTTTTTGCTTTATGACTGCCTTTCTCATTCTCAGTTAGGATGGATGTATCTGTTCCTGCCTCCATGGATCATAATCTCTCAGGGTCTCTGCTGCAGCTGAGGTAGCATAACAGAGGGGCTTGGAGGAGGAGCTCAGCTGGCAGATATGTCAGTATGAGCTATTTGTGTTTCATTGAGAAAACCTGTAAGCTGAGACAGGCAGGAAGTAGCTTTTGAGATTTGCAGTCATCTGAAAGAGCATATTTGTGATGGGAAGCCCTATCTGAGGTCACACACCTGTGGCTGTTAAACACCAGGGTAGAGAGATTTCCCTTGCTATTCCTCAGCTTAATCGGTTTTAATCAATTGTATTACCAAAGACATCCATTTTACCTTCCAAACACTACAAAAACAAGAGAGACAAGCAATTAGGGTAATTTTAGACATCTTGTAAACAGAAGCGGCTATTGTCTATGGCTTGTCCTGTGTGTTCTTGCCTGACTTAAAGACGCAGGTCTTGGAATTACAGAGCTGCATTGTTTTTTAAACCTACCTTATTGTCATTTATGCTTTTGTCCCTCAGATATTTTTTCTCTATCATGGATGACCTAAAAATTCATAACGAACTGTTTTGTACAACTTTTTAATTATAATTAGTGATGAGAAGCTCCACAGAGATAAGTCCCTGTCTTGTCTCAGTGGATTCCTGGTAGAAAAAAAAAGCTATGGCTCGACAGACTAAGGGCTTTAAAAGATAAATCCTTGCCTAGATGATGCTGAGGAGACCGTGCAGCAAATGCAAGGGACAGGAAACTGAAGCAGGTATGGTCAGCGTGAAGCTCAGTGGGGAGGTAGAGCATGAGGCTCCTGTTAGAAAACTGAGGAAGACTGAAGTTGTAGAGCGCTGTCAGGAGAAGAAAATGGCTTCAGAAAGTACTTAGCAGATTAAAAAGCAAAAGCATATTAAAATTTGGAAATGTTATGAACGAAGAAGCATTTAGGTTTAGTCAGCGCTGGGGTTCAGATTAGTCAGATTCAGAGGCTGGATGGGTTTTCTCCGAGGCTGTGTGGTTTCAATGACTTTGGGATTGGCAGGAATGCAAGTTTTGAAGCAGAGTGAATACCAGCCCCTTGGCACACAGTGTACAGAACACTTAGAGCAAGGAACCCGGTGAACTTTTAAATTTCTCCTTTACAGGACTCACTTATATATTTCCTTTACTCTGACCAGAAAGTTGTGTAGTGCAAGGGAAACTGTGCTTCTGTGCTGCAAGTGGTGAAGTGTGTAAAATACCAAAATGAAATGGAGTCCTGGAAACTAACTTGAAATTCAGCATAGTCTTACTTTTAGTTCCTGCTTAACAGACACAATCTGAAGCCTCACAGTGCCTGACTGTGCATAGGACCAACAACATGTTGCATCAAAATATGCGTCTGGCCAAATGAACCAGAAAGTCTGTGGCTCAGAAAGAAAATGCTCTCATTAATTTTTCATCTAATATATATTTATTTTAAACAAATCAGCTCCTGCTGTCTCTGAAATCACCTCTATTCTCATTCAAATGAGTTAGTTCTTGATTTGTAGTAGGATAGCACACAATATGATAATGGTAGAAAAGCTGTCGTGGGAAACAGATCAGTAAATGGCTTTTCCAGCTGAAAAATGATACTCCACTTGTGATTCATCTAAGAATATATGTGTTTACTGTGTTAGTCTCAACATTTGAATACTGTTTGAACACACATAGCTGGGAAAGGGTTGAACTGTGACTTAGATCCCAGATATTCAGTCTGCTCTGGGCATCCTTTTATTTATTGTCACTATATACTGGGCTTCCAAGTGATCTCCTTCAAGTATTTTCAATAAATGGGAAATGGGAATGGAGGGTGATACTTAGGCAGGAACAAATATACAGAGAATAGCATCTGTCACTTGCTGGAAGAGAAGATGAAGCACAATAGTTATAGTGTGACAGCAAAACTTTCTGAACTGCCGTGTTTGGAACAAGAGCTTCTTTCTCGTTATTGTGAAGAGAGGCTATAAGGGCTCACTGAGGTGTCTGAGTGGAAAGCAGGAGAAACCTGGAAGAATTTGTGCAGTTTACCTGACTGGAAGAAGCTTGGTCTTTGCTTCAGATTTATGCCCAACCTCATCCTGGTTTGGTTTTCTTTTTCATTTTTGGTAAAGACACTGCAACTGTAGTGGTGGCACAGCCCCCTCGTGGGCTGTGGCAAGCCGGTGCCCATCAGGTGCTCGCCCTCCAATGGACGGACGAGGGCGGATCC
>VZRJ01009777.1:206-13581 GCA_013397565.1 Ptilonorhynchus violaceus | reverse complement strand
TTCCCCTTCCCCTTCCCTTCCTTTCCATTTTCACTTTATTTGTATTGACTAATTTATCTGCATTTGCATTGACTGTTTCAAAGTTCTCATTAATTCTGCCCAAAGAGGTTTTAGGATATCTGTCCCGGGAAATATTCAGAACTTGACAAGATATGACCCTGAGGTATGTCATAAAACTTTGAAGTTGAAACTGACTTTGGGAATGCTTTGGCAATGGAGCCGGACCGACAGAGATTCCTTCCAACTTGAATTTCCCTAACTCCTTTTTTTTTTTTTCTTTCAGTTTTATACTGAAAATTAGTATGGCATTAGTAGTAATGTGACTTTTTTAGGTACATCCTTTTCTCAACTACAATCACTGACAAAAAAGACTTCGATATTTGTCTCCTCAGCAAAACCAATCTTCTCACAATGCTAGCAACTTAAAAAAGACACCTATATGTCTCAATTAAGGTATCACACTATTCCTTACTGTTGTTCTACTGTTTATTTGATAACAGAAAAAAAAAATAAAAAAGAGTAATCAATATAACTACTGATTGTAACTGATTATTATTGTGGGGATAAAACCACATAATTTTTAATGTCCCTTTCAAACCAAGCCATTTTATCATTTTGTGATTCTATGGTTCAGAGGTGTGGATATGAACAGTCATTGTGCAATTCCCACTTGTTAGGTATGCCCTTTCTATTTAAAATAATTTTTAATCCTAATAAATAGAAAATGTTTTCGTTTGTGGTAAGGAATATCAGGGCCACCTGTGAAATTATTCGTCCAAGTTCTTTTCAAAAACTGGTTGGTTTCAAAGAGCAAATGATAGAATAATTAGAAACAGATTACATCTTTTTTTTTCATCTGCAGTAACATACATGCCAAGTTGGCTCAAAATAGCATGAAAGAGCCTTGGGATTTCTCACCTTCATCTTAGCTGCATAAACCTTAGATTAGCCAGAAGTTCTTGGAGTGTTTCTGCTTTCTGCTCTGTTCTTGTCTTTCTCTTATGTCCAAGTAGAAATGAGGAAGATGACGTAATCCTCAGCTTGTGCAATCAGCTGAGAATTCCACTTGTACTTAGGAAATGGTTGTTGGACAAAGAAATTGGTTGAAAAGGCAGAAAAAATCTTCAAATTCCTTGGTGGCTCCTTATTTAAGAGGATCTTGTTTTAACTCATTGAATAAGGTAGAGTTTAATAATTAAATACATACATTTTTGCCATTCAGTCACTGAGGTGTGAAAAAATTTCCAGGCAGTCAGTTTATGTCCACAAATATGAGCATTGCAACAAAATATGCAATATCTACACAGAGTCACTTTTATGCTTGGTTCTTCACCACAAAACTGTAAGGAAGGTTTCTGACTGGAACGTTAATTAAAATGCTTTTTTAAACACTCTAAAAGACAACCCTGAATAAATTAGAGGATACACTGATTTGAAAAATACAGTAAAAATTCATTTGTGAGCTTGTGTGTGCTAGTGAGAGGAAGGGGTCAAACCAATTTGAAATGTGTAGAGCATGAAGTCTAAATTATACAAGCTTCACAATGCTTGAAAGCTATGTAGTCTGCACACACCTGCTGAAAGCAGGTGGGAAAGAGATAAAAATGTTGCTTCCCTTTTTTTCTTGAAGACTTGTCAATGCTTTTAAAATTCTCCAAGTCTTTTGAGCTATTTCACAGTTAACAAATGTAGTCTAGAGAAATGAATGAGGAACTCTAATGCCCTGGAGAAGCAAAAAGAATCCTTTTAATATAAATCGCAGCTTATTATGTCAGTAGTTCCTGTATTTTCTTTTACAAGTTTTAATAATTTTCTTATTTTTCTACTGAAAGAACAGTTTGTTTCATTGAGAGGAGGATGGTCAGCTTTCTGGCAAAAGTTATTTCCTTTTTACTTCTGTTTCAGGCACTCTCAGAATTTACCAACTTTATTTAATGAAATTACCTTTCATGTGTGGTGTGCTGGCAATTTTCCTGTCCGCACTCCCGACACCAAACTATGGTGGTTCACGTGTTGTTATTTATGAATGTTCAGACTGCAGTACTGCCAGAGAAACAGACCCAGGAGGTCAGGATAAGAAAGGAAGGGTATAACATATTCTTCTGTTTCTCAGTCAGCATTCAGGGCAAAAATAAGTCTGACTCCTTTACCTGTTTACAATTAAAACATGTGTCCGATTTCTAAATCCCTTTCTAAGGACAAAATCAATAATCAATGTTTTAAAAGGCTCATAATCAGGAGAAAGTAGGACTGTGGCTCTCCTCCTTCCCAAGGTCTCATGTAGTGGGGGAAGAAACCATGGGCTGCTTGTCTTTGCTGCAGCTATAATTTCCAGTTCTGCAACCTAGCTCAAGGTGACACTTCTTTTGGCTTCAATTTGCCTTGATTATGGGATGTGTGAAAGCTTTACAATAATGTCCCCTTTACAGATGGGTGCTATCCTAGCTGTTGTCCAGGCCGGCTGACTACCACACATGGACACCTGGACACGTGCTATACAGTGGCCACACTCACCCACCTGCTCACTCTCAGAAATGGCAACTCTAAATGGAATCCACAGCAAGGTCAAATGACTATATTCCAAATTTTTATGACATAAGAGCTTGCCAACATAACAGCAGGTTTTTCTTGTGCTTTTACTGGCTTTTCATTAGGAAGGACACTGCAACCGCTGAAAAACATCTTGTTCTCTGCTGACACCAGTGTATGTCCTTCAGTAGGCAAGAAACCTTCTCCTGGAGATACGTTCCAAGGCGTTGATTGTTTGGACATGAAATCATACTGAAGAAACAGCAGATGTCATTGCCTGATGATAAATTGCCCAATGACAAGAGATCTTCAGACACTATGAAGTAAACTTCAGTAAAGAGTGATTTTGGTGTGAAATAGGTGAGATATCAAGAACTGAGTTTCTTACTTTGGTATAAAAAAAAATCTTGCCTGCTGAAGATAGAAATTTGTTAGGCTGCATTTGGTAGATAAATAATCACTCTCTAAGGATTTTCTAACAGATGAGATAAAGGAACTGAAAATTTTCCATAATATTTGACCTCTGTAAAATATTACTCCTACAAATAACTCACGGGTTCTTTCTGCTTTCTGTTAAAATACCATCTTATCTTTTTAGCTTATATTTAAACCTGGCATATACATTTGTCATATTTTCTAGACAGAACTGTGTTTGCATTTGAAGGTGTATCAGGCATTATGTGTTTTCTAAACCACCACTTTAATGAAAAAAATTCCCAGAAGGTGAGAGAGGAAGCAACTAGCAGAAATTATCCTTTACGCAGGAGGAACCAAAACTTAGAGGAAGTAAAAAACTCCTGTGGCCCCTTCAAGAACTTCAGGCTTAGGAATTCTGCAGTCTCTGGTGGATGACATGGTATCAAATATGGAAAATATTGGCCATATACTTAACACAAATGTAATAAACTTGATTATTAAATGACGCATTATTATCATTTGTTAATATATTTAAGGTATTAATTAGGTAATGTTTCAGTGTTTTTTAAGTATACTTTTTTAGACTACGACCTAACATATCTTCTCTTGTAACACTGTTAAGATAAGAATTGGAGAACAGATTTCCTTATGAAGTCAAAGATCCCTTTAAGTAAGTCTGGTAGTGACTTTAGGTCCTGTCTGGCAGCGACCATTTGTGGATNGAACCAGATACACACCAGCCAATAGAATGTCGGGAACATCCCCTTCCATTGTGGAAATCCCTGCCCCTGGGGGAGGTACCAGCCAAGAAACACAACATAAAAGTAGGCTTTGGGGTGGGAGAGTTCACTGGACTACCAGGACTGGACTACCAGACCACTGGAAAACCAGATGACCGGAAACCCAGAGGACTCTGGACCACCATGACTGGACTCTTCGTCACTGGACTACCAGGAGTGGACTACCCAGACTGGACTGCCAGACCACTGGAAACCCAGAGGACTCCGGACCACCACAACTGGACCCTTCACCACTGGGCACCCAGAGCACTGGACACCCAGACAACCACACCTTTCTCCACCACTGGACACCCAGAGGACTATGGGGTACCCAGCAGAGGAGGCGAATTTCCCACCTTCTGCAGGACCAGTGCCTAATCGTATTATACAGCTACCACCCTGGTCAATGGGGTATCAGGTTGTTCTGTGACCTTGTGGTTTTTAAGCCAGTTTTCTTTCTGTATTCATTGCATTTATTTTAACCTTTCTACTAAAATTGTAATTTTGACCTAAATCTCTCTCGAGGTATTTGTGTGGGGTTAATTTCCCCTGCTGGTTTACAGTCAAACCAACACAGATGCTTAGCAAAAAAAGGACAAGAACAGCACAATTGACAGATTGACACTTTTCCTGGTGTGTCATTCCAGCTTTCAGCAATCTACAGTTTAGGGACTTCTAAAGCCAGAGACTGCATTTGCATTGGTGTAGAGACTTAATAATCTCTTGTGGACCTTTCTTCCATTAATTTGTTTTAAAATTTACTTTCTGAGCCTACTTATAATCCAACCTCTGCAACATGGTGCGGCAATCAGTTACTTAATTTAATTATAATTTGTATGATAATTTCACTGTGTATCCTCAATTCTTTCATCATGAGAAACTATAATAAGTCTCAGAAAACTGCTGTGCTAGCTGTCTTTTTAGTAGCTTCTCTTTTCCAAGCTGAAGAGTATTAACTTAATTTTTCCAGATACATAAAATGCTGTATATTTCTGATCACCCCTGTGTCCTTTATCTATCCATTTTTTAGTTCTGGGCTATTTTGCAGATGAGAGAAGAAAAGCTGGAAGCACTGAGGCAGTAGGTAAAGAAGGTTTCATCTGTGATCTAACAGTAGAAGGAATTATTCTCAATTCTTTTCTTAATACATTTTACTTTTTATTTACTTGGTGGATTGCCATTGAGAATTGAGCAGATATTTTTAATCCTCCTCCATATTCCACAAGATTCCATATTCTGTTGCCTGCATAGTAATTGTGATTTTATAATACATCAATGTGTACATATAGTTCTTTTACTCCATATATTTTTCTTTACATACAAAAATTTCAATTCTGCCATTTTTGCCATTTTTCTTTTTTTTCTTTTCCCTATTTATATAGCACCATGAGAATGTTTTGCAACACTTATTAAAAACTTCATTTTTTCACTGTCCCAATTATTTTTGTGTTGCCTACAAATTTTGTGGCATCTGTAGTCAGTATCTTTTTCAAAAATATGATTTGTTAATCATAGCGCAGGTCCTAACACAAATCTCTAAAGGGCTCCTTGGGTATTCTCCAGCACTGAGAATGTCAGTCAATCATTCTTCACCACACTGACATGGTCATCACCAAAGCTAGCTGATTTGATACAAATCTTATTACTACTTCTTAAGGTTTGTTTTGTTCAGTGGCTAAATAATTAAAAAATCATATATTGTTGCAGAATATATTTTAAATGATAGTATAAAATTCCAAGGAAGAAATGACCACAATTAATTTTTAATAGTCTGTCTTGTTGAAGATAAACATCAGATTTGATCAGTTATAAAGTAAGTCTGAATTCACTTTTAAAATATATCTGCTTTGTTTTGAAACTATGCCTGACAAGCATGAAAGATATGTTATTGTTCTCTTTAACTAGACAGAAATCATTACTTGAATCTATAGCATGTAATTTTGTGCAGGAATCTGAATTATATTTTGAGATTAATGAGGGAGAAAAGAAGCTGACAGTTTTAGCTCCTAATGTCCTGGGTTTATAAGATATTATGACATGCTTAATTTGGAGAATCACTATTTTATTTATGTGTGTATGCACGCACATTTTATCTCTTTGAAAGGACAAATATTCCTTTCCCACATCCAGCAGATGTTTATTATACCTGTTCTTGCAGCTTCAAATAAACGACACTCCATAATATCCCTACAGAGCCTGATCTGGGACTCATGTATCAATCCGTTTGACAGTCCTTCTTCTAAATCCAACCTGACACTGATTTTGTGCAAGTAAGCCAATCAGCCATCTTATCTGTAAAAGACTTAAATGTAACTGATCAATATTGTCTTTATAAAACCCATCCCAAAAAGAAAGATTTTTTTTGTTCCTCTTTCAAGCTTTCTTAATTTAAATATATCCCTTTTGTTATTCTCCTTACATTGAATTTTCAAATATTCCATCCCTTTCTCAAACCAAACACAGTTCAAACTCAGCTGAAGCTTTTCCTTTTTTTTAAATTTTCACAAAGATTATTTCACAGGTTTTACTCCTATTTGCATTCACACATCTGCATATCAGCAGAAAACCATTTTAACCACAAGCATGATTCTCACATGCCTAATACTCTGACCAGAGTTGATTAGATGCTTTCTTCTCCCCACGCTACCAATTGACATTCTCATGATAAAAAAGAGAGATGGCATAACACCACATGAAGGTAAAAATACTCATTTATCATCCCAAACTGAGTGTAGATCAAGTGCTAATACTGGAAGAACTGAAAGAAACACACCAGCTATGCTTTAAAAATTCTTCTCAGTCAGTTCTATACAGAGAAAGAAACCACAGAATTTAATTAATCTTTTCTGTACACCACAATAATACAATTTATGTTACATAAGGTTTTTGTTTACTTTCCACAGTTTGCAGCCAATTAGAAACAGAGCACATTTTTTTTAATCTTTCTTGGCAACACCAAACTTCGTGTAACTTGATTTTGGAAAAGAAAACATACTGGTGCTAAAGGATTTCAATTTTTTTTAAAATAAGTTTTTCATTTTGATTTCAGAAAATATTGTTGAATAAAACCAGGTACTGAATATGCTGAATAGGATAATTGTCTTGAATCCTTATTTTTATTTCTCAGTGCACATGTTCACTTGCTTTACATTTAAATTCATTTTGCTTTTCCTTACATTGTTTTTAATAAGCTTAATTGTTGATACAAGTTGTCTATTACTACAGTTTCTTTTAATGGCTTTGGCTGGCAAACATTGTTCATATATTTTGTACTGATAAAAGATATATGTGTACTGATGGGAAACATTCATAACAGATATTGTAGGTCATGAAAATAAGTTATGGTAGCAAGCAAGACATTTTTATTATCTTAGCTAAACATTTTTGGATTATCATTAGTGCAGGGAGATTTATTACTTCCTGAACTGAAGTTTAGGATGGTTTTTGGAAGTAATTTCCTTTCCTTTCTTCCTTTCTTCTTATCTTTTAAGTTTTAAATATTTGAGATAACCTGCAAGTTAAAATGAATTAATTTCCTTACCTCAGTGAGAGTTGGATATATACACTAACTATAATTGTGAAATGTCATTCCTTAATTAGCACAACGTTTGTGGATCCCTTATTGCTACTCTGCAATCTGTATTTTTCTGTATTTTATGATGAAATCACACCCACAGTGCTGAATCAGGTGGCAATTCCAATTTAGGAGGAAAAGGTCTATTGATTAAAAATATTCACGGAAGAACTGAAGATGCTTTGAACAATGACACAGCCTCTCATTTCAGGAGATAAATATGTGGTCCAGTGCAGCAAAGCAACTCTAAATGAAGACTGTACCATTGCCATTTTTCTGTTTCACTTTTGTTAGCTGGATCCATACTTCATGTATAGGCAAAACTAATAACAAAATTATTATTTTAGAAGTAAAATATGCAACCATTCTCATTAACTTATATTCTATAATTAGACAAACTGGTAGAGAAAATGTGTACCAGTAGAATTACAGAAATTATTAGCGATACATAATTTTGCAGTGCTATTTCACATCCTAAGATTGATTACTGTTTTCACCCAGAGCAGAATGACCACTGAAAAAATTACTTTGAAATATAATTATTTTGAAAATAAATTTGAAAAATTACTTTGAAATATTTGAAATTAAAAGAAAGATGTCAATCTATTTCTGTTTTACATTTTGAAAGTAATATGATAGAAATGGCCAGAAAACAAAATCCCCTTTCATGCATGCACACCATTTTATTTGTTCAGTCTGACCAGGACCAATGTTCTGTGACACTTGGGAACAATCACATACAAAACCAGTCAGCAGATACAGAATCAGTGACAGTACAATCTATGTAAAATGATCCATTATGTATGACTTTGAAATGCTGATTCCTATATTTAGCTTATTTTGCTAATCATATTTTTTCTGTCAACAGACTCTTGTTTTTACATATTTTTCCATTTCAAAGTATCCAAAATGTCCCTTAATAACAGTTTACTCAATTCTATTGCATCTGAAACTGCTGGGAAAAAACCCCATCAAAATCCTGGACTGATATATAGGAAAAGACAACCTGGAGCAAAAATTGTTCTCTAAGGAGTCTGTCAAAATATATCTCTACCGTATTCACAGACACACTGTGAATATACCTACACCTGCCCTTGTCTTAACAGAAGCTTGCTCCCAGGAAGCACTAGGGGCTGGCCAGTGAAGTTCAACATAGCAGCCACTCTGTGTCCTCCCACCTAGTTCTTTAAAGCTCATCCTAATTATGATCTAGGCCTGTACCATATTCTTTAAAAATCTTCAGTTGTACTATTTTCCTCACATGGGAAATGTTTGGGTTAAAAAAGTATAATAATATTTTTTTTCTTTAGAGAAGATAATGGTGGGTTTGCATCTGTGAAGCATCTATAAGCATAGGTGTAATCATTAATTTTTTTGTATGCATGCACATGATGTAGCTGAATGTGGTGTGAATTCTCTCCTGTTCTCTGAAGGGCTGTTCACTTTTCCTGACTGTATTCATAGACTTTATAGACCTATGGCAATGTTGAATTGATGTTTTATGTGTTCTGGCGTAATTCCTGATGTCACACACAAACACATGTCTATCAATAATTATGCCTTCAAATTTGGCAGCCTGGCCAGGAAGTTCACCTCAAGAAATCCCACTATCACTTTCTGTAGCAAAAATACAGCAGTACTGCCATTACTGTGAGCTGTCCAAATGCAGGCAGAAGAGTAAAATTTGCTTGACAGGCCCACTTTGTACACAACACTGTAATGTACCCAGTGGCAGCTATTCTCAACAGTGTAGAACAACCTCTACTGAGGATTTTATTTCTTGCCCCCTGCACTTACGTCCCGGTTCTTGTCCCAGTGTAATCTAGCTGTTGCAACCAAGAAGCCACATTAAGCTGTCCTGTTAGATTCAAGAATGAAGCTGAATTAATCAAATTATGCAGATTTTCCCCTGCATGAACTTCTACAACACCCTTGAATACAAGTTGTAAGAGAAAAGGTCTGAAACACTGGACACATTTTACACACTCTTCACACTGTCACTGCAACTTCTGGTATGCATGGGAAGTGCCTTTAAAATAAATTACTGTCTGCAACTGCTTGTTTTCCTTGTCACACCCGGGTGTCTCACTTCCTGGGCTAGAGAAAGCTGGAAGAAAGACCAAAGAGATATACAAAGAAGTATTTTTTGAAGGAAAAAAGAGTACATCTTATTCCAGCTCTATCACAAATTTCTGGAAATCAAAGGAAAAATCTATTGCCTTGAGCTGATTATACATCAGTGGGTTTTATGGCCTCTCTGTTATTTCCTGCCCAGTTGTGACTAATTAATGACAAAAGAGTTTTATTATTATGATGATGCAAAGGTTCTCTGCTTTGCTCAGACTAGTAATAAAAGTGTGTATGCTGAGAATGGAGAAAATGGATCAAATGACAAATGACCTCATTCAATATTACCTGAATTTGAATGATTTTGAATTAAACATTGGCAGTTAATGTATTTTAGAAAAGGAATACCTATTGTGCACAACCTGCAGTATTTACTGTTATTGGATGTGATCCTGACTACTGCCAGAGCAGTAAAAGGTACTCTGAGATGATATTAAATGGGGCAACTGAGAAATTCTGTAGAGTTGGGACCCCACGGAATAGGTTAGGGAGGGAACAGAAACAGAAAATACGGCAGGGGAATGAAAAGTACTGCTAGACTGCACTGACAAGTTCTGCTTCAGACACCTCAGAGGCTGTTATTAGCTCTTGCAGTGTGTAACAGTCAAGAGGGGACTAAAATTTGTGACTGAAACTTCAGGGTTGTGTCCAAAAACTTTTCTTACAATGTTCTTGGAGGTAACTTCAAAGCAAAATCAGCCTCCCTAGAGTACCTGCTCCGGGAAACACAGGATTGATGCTTTCTTTTTTCTTGCTCAGCTCAGCTTCAGCTCCCTCCAGGGTGTACCATTACATGGACTGAACAGCATGATCCTCACTGGTTGAGTCAGCACCAGAAATCGCTGAAGGCCATGTGGCAGATCTCATACCACTGCTCTGGCACCGCTTCCCAGCACATCTGTGCTACCAGATGAGGTGTGCTCCTTTGTTGATCAGGGATGAAATTACATGGATTGCAGTACAGCAATTTTTATCCCAGATGACCCCAGATAGAACAGAGGGAACTTTAATCCTGGGCCACATGCATCTGAGGACAGAGTCCTAACTCCAGCCTCCTGAAAGTGAGATGCCTCTGCATTTTTTCCATTTGCCCTAGGCGAACACTTTGCTATAACTAATGAAGTGAGTATGTTAAAACCTAGCTGAGAGAGACAATTTCAGCTAGATACTATCTTATTGCTTGGTCTACTTAATATCAGAAAAAATTTTTTTATTTTATAAAAGTCTTACTCAAAAAAAATTTCACAGTACACTGGAATTTCCAGTGACTAGAGATGAAGATAAGATAATGGCATTCCTCTTTCAAATAAATATAAAGAACATCTTTATTTATCCATAAGGTGAATCAAGGGATTTTATCACATTACTCATCTTCCCAAGAAATGGGATGAGGATATGACAAATCATAAGACATGACATTTGATAGCCTATGAGGGAATACACCAGAGAAACAGACTCTGCACTTTGCACTTCAGCTGAATTGTAGTGTTTTAAAGTCAGCAGTAGTAACACAACTTTAGTTATTGGTTCTTCATTTACAAGATTGGAGTCTGATGCAAAATTAAAACCTTCATCATCTTCCATTTTACAGCCATACATAATTCATAAAAATTTTTTTATCACAGAAAAAACCCTCAATGTTTAAGTGTATGGCAAATTATCATGTGTTTACAACATGCCAGGCAGTAATGAAGTGATCTTGCTTCGTATTTTAGCACTCAGAAGAAAAGCAATCAGGTCAGAAGTTCATTACCTGAGCCACTTCAGAGACTCATAGTCAGAAGTCTTTGACAGGATTTTAAAATTAACTCCATGGGAATAGCAGAAACAAGGGCTAGAAGGAGAGAAATCAAGGTGTGAAGAACTGTTTATAATATTGACTAATTAGGACTGCAGGTTGATTCAATGTTCCTCTTTATTAACTATATAAATAAAGATATTTGAAGTGTCAGCAGTTTTAGATGGCAATTTGCTGCTTTGAGAGTTCTGTGGTACCCAGCATGTAATATTACTTCTCTGACTTCCATTGTTTCAGCAATATTACCAGGGCCAGATCCAGCCATTTCAAAATAAAAGAATAACAACAGCCTTGCTCCCTCCCTGATATTCTTAAATTGATTGAAACATTGTTAGACTATAAAGTAAACAGAGTCATTTTTACCTGCCTTACAAACATTATTTGCAAGATTTTCTTCAAATCTGTGAACTTTTTGCTCCTCCCTGAAGATTAATTTATTTAGCAATCTAAAAGCAACAGAATGACTTTTCTAATGACTAACACCATTAAATATCAGTGAGAGAGCTGAGCCTTATCTTAAGGCATGCCGTGCATTATATTAAGCACAGCTGTCAATCTACTCATGACAAAAATAATTTTTTTTATAAATACTTGTTATCCAATATGTTGACTTGTTTAAAATCATTTTACAAGAGAGATTATCCATGAAATCAGTGGTCTCTTGGGGTGTGACTGGACACCCAGATTCCTGTGGTCCTTTCTGAACTTCACAGAACAGGGAAATCTGGCATCAGGCACATCTCTTCAGTCCCTTGGAATAGCACCACCAGGATGAAAAGTACTGTCTTGCTCCAGGCCATTTGGTGAATTTATTTGAAGAGGATCAGCAGAACACCAGCTTCCAAAGAAGCCTCCCAAACCCTATAGCCTGGAAGGCTGCTTTGCCTTTGGAGATCTCCAGAACTGTCTGTCGTGAATTAAAATCCTTTCCATCAGTGTACTGCAAGCAACTCAACACACTAAAGGATTAATTTACCAGGATTTCTCTGTGTCAAACCTGTATATCTCAGCTACTTTGCAGAACAAACAGAGGTTCCAGATGTTCACTCAGGGCCCACTGCCCACCATACACATGCAGCAAATATCATGCCCAAACTGTGGGCTTAGCAAGTGCTCAAGTCCTCCTGGGGAAGAAAACGTGAGCTATTGTCCTGAGCCCTGCAGCCTGGAGGGCTCGGGCCAGCCTGACCATGCTTTGATGTGCTACAAGCAGCCGTGCCAAACGTAGCTGTTCCTAAGCACCAGGAGGATGCTTGGGACCCCAGCTATGACCTGGCAGCAGCACGGATGGAGAACACACAGATTGCAAATCCACAAATACACAAGGTCCTTATTGCTGCTATTTCACTACTGATGGAGAGACAAGCTAAGTTTTCATCTGATAGCTCATCTTGGTTTATTTGAGAAGTTAACTTCTGCCTCTCTGCTCTTAGAGATGGAGCTCTGTCCATTTCAAGGTGGATCTCTACACTGAGCCAAGAGCTGGCTTCCCAGCATTTGTGGCTGTTTGCCAACCTTTTAACTCCAGCCTGTGATCATGAAAGGTTTGAAACAGGCATTTAGATCCCAGCTGAGGGTGAGACTAGAGATGAAGCTTATTAAGCTGAGACCCATTGCTAGCTATTATCTTGCCAAACATTGATTAGATAGTGTGAGGAACCAGTTCCATTTTAATGTGTCTCAACATTCGACTGTGACAGCTATGTGGGGGAGGGCTGTGCTTCATGCAAGAGGCAACTGGGAGAAGATGGAGGCAGGCTCTGCCTCTAGGGAGACTTCGCCTGGCAGCCATTTCATGTCTCCCATGGATTTGGCAGTCAGTAGGAGACCACGGAGGACACTGTGCCCTCCAGAAGGGGAGGAGGGCGCTGGACGCGCCACCAATGGACTGCAATGGAACGTTGGACTGGGCCAGTGGCCCCGTCAGCGAGCAGCCCCTGGGACGAGCCAGGGGGTATAAAAGTAACTGTGGTACAAGCTCTGGAGCTCGCTCTCTCCTTCTCCCCCGCTTTTGGTCCTTTTTGATTTTTCAGTCTTTTGCTGGACGCTGCTGGACACTTGGCTGGACACCTGCCCTGCCACCTCCCTCGCCTGCTCCAGCCTTCGCCTGCCCTGCCTCTCCGCGTTCCTGCCCGACACCCTGCCTGCCTC
>VZRJ01009774.1:7504-53476 GCA_013397565.1 Ptilonorhynchus violaceus | reverse complement strand
TTTCGGGGGGTGGGGTGGGGGGGGAGTAACGAAACATTGAGAAGTAGAAATTATTCCTAAACTGAAAATTGGGGTTTGAGCATTTGTATCACCTGCTTCCTTATACCATCTGAGGGTTGTCATGCAAATGACTTTCATGGAATATTTCATTATTCAGTTCTAACCAGTTCCTCTGCTGACTACACACAACATGCAGTGCTTACACTCTTGAAACATTCTTCTCAACTGACTTTAGAAGCTTATTGTTGTGTCACCAATAATGTTAACTATAGAAATACATCTTATTTCTAGTGAGCCGATTTGTTTAGGGCCCTTCTCAGCAGTGACCAAGAGCTTCTTCCCCATATTTTTTTATTGTTTTTAGCCCACAACCTGTATTTCAAACATAGTGCAAAAGTCCAGTTTCCATTGAAGAAAATGACAGAACAGTAACACTTCTATCTTGCTGAAAGTAACCTAAATCTTTGCTAAGAAAACAGCAACCAAATCCACTGTTATTCCAGACTAGATACAATTTTTTCACTGCTCTTGCCTGAGATCTGGAGGACTAGTTTTCCTTAGATATTTTTTTGCTTCAGGCAAGTTGCTGTATAAAATTGTTTGCCACTTGTCTGACCATATGGCTATTTATATTTGCTTTGGATAATTCAATTCCTTTGCACTTTCAGCTCTTGACGTTATCTTTGAAAGTGCCTACTAGGATGCCATCTTGGCAGTTTTGTGTGTATGTGTAATAGAAACTGGAACAAGGTAAACAATTTCTTTCATGTAGTCTATCAATTATTCTTATCTGGTGGTCTCAGTCAGAATTCTGACCAAGTAGGTACCTTCAATTGAAGTGAGATTTGGTCCAGTAGTATCATTCAGTTTTGGTTTGCTTATACCTCACACATTTCATTTTAACATCAAGTAAATCCATAATTTGTGAAACTCTTGCCAAGGTGAACGGATCTTGTTTCTTCCTTAAATACTATATGAAACTCCTACATACATCTTTCTCCCAAAACATCTGTGAAGAACAGCAAGAGGTTTAGTTTTTGGATTCTCTCAAAATGCATTTCAACATAGCTTTACATGTCATATATTCTGTTACCACCCACAAAAGCTGGATAAATTCATAGTTACATACCTAGTTCCTGAGGGATTCCTTATCTCAACTCAGATAAGCACTGCGGCTGACAGCAAGCACCACCCATCCTCATTATCTGATCTCAGCTAATGGCCCATTAGCACCACCCACCCTGGTTATCTGATCTCAGCTCATGACCCATTAGCACCACCCATCCAAGCTCAGAGGGCCAGGAGCATCCAAGCTCAGAAGGCCAGGAACATCCAAGCTCAGAGGGCCAGGAACATCCAAGCTCATTGCAGAAGCAATCAATAGAACGCCGGGAAAATCCTCTTCCATTGTGAAAGTCCCCGCCCCTGGGGGAGGTGCCAGCCAAGAAACACAGCATAAAACATGGGTTTTGGATAGGAGAAGGTATCCTCGACTCGACTGGACTCCACTCCTCGGAACTGCATTCAGCTACTCCACTCCACTACCAGGATTGGACTACCAGGCCTTCCTGCAGGACCAGTGCCTAACTGGACTACACAGCTACCACCCTGCTCAACAGGGTGTCAGGTTGTACCATGACTCTGTCGGTTTGTTTAAGCCGGTGTTTCTGTATTACTGCATTTATTTTAACCTTTTTTTATTAAAATTGTAATTTTGACCTAAAATCTCTGGAGGTATTTTGTGTGGGGTTAATTTCCCCTGCTGGTTTACAGCCAAACCAGCACAACATGTTACAAAGTTGACTGGCTTTGATTTAGGACAGATGAGTCTGATTATTTTTCCATCTAGTTCTGTCCTGACATATAAATACATCAAAGCACTTTTTATACTACTTTAAAAGAAGACATCAGTTGTGTGATATTCACCCAGTAGCAGACCCAACACTTGTTGCATTCCCTAACAGTCTGACATACCAAGTGCTTCCCATAAGTTGCCACCACCTTCGGCTGCCACGTCCACCCCAGTCTGAGGCAGTCCACTCAGGAAGCCTTCAGATCCCTACTGTTCTCCCCACAGGCAACACGGGCAGCCCTCTTGGAAGGGCAGTGGACGTAGGTGGTTGCTAAAATAAGCATCAGATATGTGGCTCATCCCCACAGTACAAAGATAGTCACTTCGTCCCACCCAAACTGGCTGTTCTCAAATTTGTGTCTAAGGCAAATGGGAAGTAACTCTATACTTGAAAACAGATCTGAATTTGAGCTCAACATAAGGTCAATATGCTGGATGACAAGAATATGATTTTCTTCCACACAGAGAAGGAGTTCAGTCATTTTTACGACTTGGTTCTCTTTTACTTTTTGTGTATTCTCCTCTGCTGGAGGGAGATAATCCTCTACAGTCCCTACAATGAACAGAGCTTCCATTAGAGTCTGCCAGACATTATGCACAACTCTGCAGATTATGAAACATATAATCTTTAAAATCTTCAATCCACATCTCAGATTTGGGACAGATCCTTTATTAAGAAATTGAATACATAGCTGCTTCATTTTAGATCAAGTTATGTAAAACTTTCTTTAACTGACCTATATCACTGGAACCAAACTCTTGCTTCTCTAGAGCATTATGATTAGATGCCAAGACACACAGTACGAGTGGGACATGAATTAAAACCCGCTAAACCCTCTTGATTCCTGCTCTGCCTATAAAGCCAATATTCCTTCTTGTGCAACATTAATTTAACTCTGTTACCGAAATAAGACAGATACCTTTGACTTTCAAGTTTCTCTCCTATGCATTTAAATTTTTAAAAAACAGTTAGATATATGGGCACAGATTACAAGCATCATGTGAAAAATTTCAGCGGGACTAGAGCTGATATAATTTGACCTAATTACATGGTCTCATTCAGTTTAATTTCTTCTAATTTTAGTGACTAATGTTGAATACATTTAGTCAGACAGGTTCTATTCCAGAAAGTATTTTAGGAAAAGAAACAATTGGATTTGAGGCAGACTTTTCATGACATATCTTGTCAATGCTAGCTAAGTGTAACAATGTTACAAAAGTATATTATTTCTTGTTTCAATAACTGAAAGCAAAACCAAATGCTGCATCAGCACATTAATTTTAACTGAAAACAAATTTATCATTACACTCAAAACCTGAAGAGATTTCCAGTGAACTGTTTATCAATGGTAGCTGTAGTAACATACTCAGTATTTAACAAGAGGAAAAATTATATTATTAATATTCCATAAATAGCTCAAATCAGGAGTTCTGTTTCCAATTTTTGACAGCTGGGAGTCTGACCCATTACAATATCTAAGAGATTCTTAGAAATTAACGTCAGGAGAGACAATTAAATAACTACTTTGACCTCTTATTTTCCGCTGGTGTTGCATTTCATCCAGTTATCTTTGTATCAAGCCTGATGATTTATGTGCTAATTACAGCATAACTTGCATTTCAGTAGAGCATATTGTTCTGTATGGCGCTCAGTCTCAAACCTAGCATACTAAGAGATGGATACTCTACCAATTCATCTGACAGTTGGTTCCAGGGCTTAATTACCTTTTCAAATAAAGAGGATAGTTTAATTTTCAAATGCAAATGTGTCTGTTTTCATGATCCAGTCACTGGTTCTTATTACAGCTTTATAAATTTAGTAACTGACATTTTTCATCTATGAAGATACTTATACAAAAATTGTAAAAGAATAATAATTCCATCTTCTTTTTGATACATTATAAAATCAAGCTATTTAAGTCTCAAGGGTATCCAACTTTTTAAACTCTTTAATGAAATTTTTTGATTCTTCTTCAGTTTTTATAATTTATCTTAAAATTGAGAATACTAGAAATTCACACAATCTTCCAGTATCAGAAAAAATACAGCAGTTAGATGAAATCATCTTTATACACCTTCCCTTTTAAACATCTTTCAATCCTTAAAAGTCTTCATTCTCTCTTCTACCACAGCATCATATTGGGAAGTGAGACTACCTTCTTCGTTAGAGACACTAGTCTCCAGATATGGCTGTCTGGTATCCTTAATTTCTTTTCTGGTTTCTAAATGCAGTCTAGCTATATCTTGCAGCATTTCACTGTTTTCTTTTTTTACATGCTGCAGTCATTCTTCCAATCAAAAATCCTAAATTATTCTGCTGCCATGATCACAAGACATGTTTGTATTAGTAGTGATTTTAAGTTTACTTTCAAAAATTTGATAAAGAAATCGAACAGCATACAGTCTGGTCCAATCCTTGCAGAATATCACCAAAAGTCTTCTTATGAGTCCTCTCTTTTTTGAGAGAAACCTCTTCTCTTGGTAAGAGAGAAGCTCTGAACTACTAAAATTCAAGCCTGCACATAATGTGGTAATTAATGAGGAAGCTGCAGATTGATTCTCTTTTCTCTCTTTCATTTTTGATCTCTCATTATGCTCTCTCTTCCTAATCATCTGTGGTGTAGCAATGTAAACATGATCTCTTGCTAGAATTCAGTTCCAGGTCATGACACCTAGATTTAAGTGTCTCGCTAAGTGTTTGAATTTCCAGGATCACCACGCAATATGTGACTAGCTCACATAGAGAACTACAGACATTTAAAATTAGACAATAATTTCAGTGGGAGTCTGTGCACTCTCTCCATAGGCAGTGACTAGACAATTATCTTAAAGAAAGGCCTAGAATATTAGGAGTCAGTGATTCTGCAGAGATGCCTCTCTTTCTGCGTGCATAAAATAACATGTTATTTTATGCTACTAACAAAGTTATATTGCAGGAATCCCCCCTTGTAGTTAAGAATCTAAGAGAAACTGAATTCGTCATGGAGGGTTTGGGGGTTTTTTCCTTGTCAAAAGACATTTTTAGTCAAACACCACATTGGTAACAGAAAGTCAAACCCAGCCATGTATGGTTAGTGTAGTATCTTAATATCTGTGCGCTTTTTTTTAACTATAAGTTTAATGTACTGACATTAGCACTCCATTCCTTCTCGCCATTGGAAATAATTGATAGATTTTCCAAAGGGAAATAATTTAATAGATTTTCCAGAGGAATCTTGAAAGTATTATAGTGTCACATTATGAACAGTCATCTTACTATACTTATGTTTACAATGTAGAGCACAGAGAAAGAAATAACTTTTATAGCATGATAGAGAGTTCTAATGATTAATCCATTATGTTGTCCATGCATGATTTCTTTTTTACATTACAGCTAAACTTATGTTCCAGAGGATTCAGAGGAAGCCATTAAAAGGCTCTTTGCATGCACTACAACATCAAAATGGAGACCTAGGGAGTTTTGCCAAGTGTATCCCATGGCTAACTGTAAATAATGACTGGCTCGTGGGAAAGATTATAATTCTTGTTTCCTCCTCTAGCATTTGATATAGTTTTTCTCTTTGTTTTATAGAAATTTTCTTTGCATAAGTGCTTTCCTTTCCAGATGTCAAAATTTGAATTGCACCCTTAAACCATTCAGCACTCCAGTGAAGTAATCAGAAGCCAAGCTTTTATGTCTATGACTTGACTTTAACCACAGCAAAGTGAGTATTCAATGACACAATTCTTTATCTGATAAAATTTAAAATTCACTTTGCACAGAATAAATGAAAGCCATTTGAGCCCCGGGACTCTTGCTAGAAAGAGGTTTTCAGAAATAAACTCTAAAACATCAGAAGCAGGTCCATGAGAAAGATGCATAATTCCTCATGATAATTGAACTGCAAATAACATACCCCATTCTAAAGAATCTCATATATGTAATGGTGTTTTAAATTTAATCAGGATTTTTTTTCTCTTGTACTTTAGGACCTTTATTCAGATAAAAAAGCAACTTTTTTTCAATGTTGGGAACAAATAATTGTAAAAATCTGAGTCAAAGGGTGTTAAGAGTGAAATATTTGTAAATTCAGTGATAATTATCCAAATTTATTGTACTTCATACAACATCTGATTTCAGATATTCATCCAGTTATTAAAGTCTTGATCTGTTTGAGGACTGTTGGATATTAGCTAACAGTGTTATAAATTCATTGCTGACAGAAATATGTTGTCTGAATGACTGCTTAATTTGTCGCCTAGAAGCATGTTACAACCCATCCCTGAACGCAAGGGTAACTGAGGTTCTTGTTAATAGATCTCTTGGGGCAGATTAGAGTGAAATGACACTGAATGACCAGTGTTTATAAATACGTATATATATATATATATATATGTATATATGGCTTATTTTAGAATAATTTGGTTGCAAGGGAAAGGAGGGATGTAGCCATTTTGGTTATTATCTATAGTAATATAACAATATAAAAGTATAAAGATACCACTTAAGAAAATATACAAGGAAAAGAAAGAAAGAGGAAGGATGAGAGTAGACAGTAGAGAAGAAAGATATCACCACCTGTGGATCCAGCAATGAGACTCGAGTGTTGCTTGGCGGATGTGATGGTTGCAGTCTTGATCAGTCAGGAGTGGGGGAAGCCCACAAAACATAGAGTTCAATGTGTTATTACACATTCGGGTTTGGGGGGAATGCCCAGGTATCTTCCCTGTGTCTGGGAGTTTTACACTGTCTGATGCAACACTGTGGATCTGTTGCAACACCATGGATCATGCACAGTCCTCTGGTGGAAGGCCCTAGAAAGAGTCTGGGGGCGCTTTGGGGTTTTTTTGAAGGCTTATGACCCCTTCTAAGACATGACAGCTGTTTCTCATGCCAGTGTAGTTGATCCATTTATGACCCATCAGAAGGAATGAATACCTTCAGGCCTATGTGTGAATGTCCCTGAAGGGGAGTTTTACACCTGAGCCTGTTGTGTAAGCGAGGACATTGGCAGAATAAAAAGCATTATCACACATAGCAGGATCTCTTTCTTATTGGCCTTTTCCTTTACCTGGCTCAAACCCCAGCTTGTTGTTAAACTTCTGTCTTACGTGGAAGAGAAATTCTGCGACCACACACACAAAAACTCTCCTCCTTTCCCCCTTTGGTTGGGGGGGTGCAATCCTGGCCTCAGCAAAGCACCTGCTGCTTTTTACAAGTGGCCAACTGTTTGAGTCATTAACCTTTAGAATTTCAGTCTCTCACATAGTACAATCTTCATAGAGTCCAGTGTGATATGGACAAAAAATTGTTTTTTAAAAGCTGTTTAATGTGGGTTTTAGAAATTATTTGCAAGTAAAGATAAACTTTTAATTTGTTATATATTGATCCTTTATCTAAAACTGATCTAGCCAAACGGTACCACCTTAACTTGTCAGCAATCTTATAACACAACAATGAAACACTACCCATCACTCACCTGTGCACATTTGACAGAGTAATTTGATCTATTTTAAATTAAGATGTGTATGTAACACAGCTTAGTGTACCTAGACTTGGGGTTAAATCTTACTAAATGAGTCATTAACACTGCATTATATATATGGCTATTAATATCTCTCTGTGCCTAAAGTCTCTACTTAATTTAACATGCATTCACCATCCCCTATCTAATTAATGTGTATACTCAATGATTTCGAGTTTTAAAGACCAATGGAACTTTGGGTCACGTCACACACTGTAAAAGTATATACACAAGTGACACAGCAATAACAGAATTAACTTTTATTCCTGTAGAAGCCTTGTTTTGTGGGTTTTCAGGGGTTTTTTTCCATCTGAATTCAAACCCGGGATCTTGAATTCGGAGATCTAACAGATTCACATTATCTCAACCTACGACAAATGGACAGCAGAACATCTTATGGGTCACTGACCACTGCCAGAAATGTTTCCTATGCAAATCCATAAGAAGCAGAAGGAATTTTCTAAATCTTTAGACATGAAGAAGTACAGCCAAAATAGCCTTGTCTCCCTACTTAGAGAAATAGTAGCTGAAAATTATACTGAGTTATTAGGCTTTGGTAATTTCAGATGAATACTCGACTTTACTAGGTAAAGTAGCACCAGAGAGCAATAGCTAGGAGTACAGATTTTGACTTCCCTTCAGGAAACACTAGGCCATTGGCTTGCTAAATTCTATGCCTTGAAAAATATTCTTTGTTTTTCTGTCAAGTAGCAAGCCTTAGTGATTTCTAAATTTCACTACAGAAATAACTATGTTAAAAGAACATTTTTTCAGTGTGAGAATTAGAAGCTTTGGTAATAAGACTATATTATCAGTCATGACTAAATTTTGATATAATGGAACAGATTGCCAACTGGCAAAACTGCAAAAACTCCTGTGGGCTTTAGTCAATTTCTGCCACCTGCAGCTATAACCATTGATACCGCTCTCCCAAACAGAGGTCTCCCAATCACTAACAAAAGGCTCATTATTCTCCCTGCATTTCATATATGCACTTTATATGTCTACAGGAGGGGATTGTTTTACATTTTTTTAATGATATGGGAGAGTGCAATATTGTTTAGAACCAGGGTGCCAACTTTCAAGTTTCATTTTCTTATCTAATAGGGTTCAGCTCTACACTGTACATCTTGATGGAAAGATTTCTCACTACATAAAGTCTTAGCAGTTCTTAAGAACACAAGAGTCTTTATTTACTCTCACTTCTGCCATTGCAGAATCGATTCCAGTCACCTGCAATCCCAATATTCCTTTCAGGGAGAATGATGAAAAATTACGAAGAAAAAATGTACAATAATTTCAAGCACTCTTTGCCGTTAATTTAATTACTATAATTTGAGGACAAAAATCACAGCAGAAGTGATGGAAATTACAATAATTAGTACACAATATAAGACAATTTTTTTTTTGAAACATAATTTTTTTAGCATTAATTTGTAAATAATGTCTTTGGTCTTTTAAAGAATATACAAGAAATTAGCTGTATGGTTTTAAGGAAAGATTTTACTGTTAAAATCTCCACACAAAAAAAGAAGGAGGGTAGGAAAGAGATGGGCTAGAACTTCCCATCTGCTTGAAAAATACATTACTTCACTTCTTGGACCACTTGGAAACTGAACTGGGGCTGCTGCCAATTATAAAATTCCTTATCAACTAACCACTGAATTTAAAAATGCATCAATGTTCAAGTCCAGTACATGATGAAAAGAGACAATCCTTTCTACATTTGGACTTGTAGGAGCTATTACTTTTGCTTACAAGTAATAGTCTCATTTTTTAATCAGAAAACTGAAACTCAGAAGCTTATTTTTCAAGAGAATGCAAGAAAATTGGCTTGGCTAGAAGATGTGAAAGCTGCATGCACCAGTGCTCAATGCTTTGTCTTTGGTAGGCATTAGCCATTGCCAAGGAAGCAACATAATTTCTACACTGATATTTAATTTTGATCTGTATATCACATATTCATAGTTAATTTATTGACGCATGTAAAGCAGCTGAAGAAAAACAAGTTTGTGGTTTTTTCATTTTTTGTTGTTCCAAATAGCTACGTTACAAATTGTCATGCAATACCCTGGTTCCTTTAGACTCATAAAAGAAACTCTTCTAAAAGAGATGACTGGCCATACATTAGGTTGTCTATTTAGGTTAGGCAACACTGTGTAAGGTAGATAAATCTTCCTTTTTTTCTCCTTGAGAAAGTGAAAATCTGTCCCCTGTCACTTGCAAATTGCAAAGAAGCAAACACTTCTGAACAGTATTCAGAATTCAGCAGTATGTAAATAAAGGCCATTTGTTAAAGTATTTAAAGTTGTTTTGAAAGCTGCCAAAAAAATCTATATGTTAGTGCTTAAAAGCAGTCTGGTTTTCCAGGGAATTAGTAGTTTTGAACATCAGAGCACTTCTCTGTGCATGACAATATTGGTTTAAGGTTAGCTCCTTCTTTAAGCATGGTGGTGAAAATTCTCAGGACCCTGATGCTGAGAACAACTGTTATTTAATGTTATTCATAGCAAAATTTGACCACCTTGCAGAGAAAGATGGTACTTAAATGAGCAAGTTCCATCTATTTAAATCAGAAATAGACATTTTCATTTATGCATAACTTTTAGTCCCTCTCATATAAATATTTACCCATATCTTAAAGCATTAGTGACCCATTACCCAAAGCTTGTGGCAACAGGTCTGTTCCAGTCACACTTACACATAGCAAAATATAACAAATAGTTCTCTATTCAAAAATGCCAAACAAGCTTGAGAACACAAGTGCATTCTTTAAATTATACATAGAGTGATCACTGAAGACTCACCAATAAAATTTAATTGAGGATTTGTAAATGATGCAGGAAAAAAAAGCTGAAAAAATCTGGATTTCAAAGTAGTGAAAAATAAGTAGCATTCACCGTCTGTGGTCCTTGACAACAAGCAGACTGTCAACAGCACCATACAGTAAAAACATAATTGCTTTCACAAACTTAAACCATCTGTAAAAACAGAGTGCTTAAAATGCTAAAGTGAAATGGTTCCAAAAAAAAAAAAAAAAGGGGCACAAACCAAACTGCATTACCATTCTGGTATACTAAGGCAATATTAAATAGCCAGCACAAATCCAATAAGGCAAAGCACTTCAGACTTAGTGAAAATCAACATCCAAGACAACCTGATGGGTTCATCTTAAGTGACCATCTCTTGTGAACTAGCAAACAGACAAAAATCTTCAAAATATTGCTCACTTCACTCGAACATCTATTCTGGAAATCCTTAAACCCCACACGCTCAGTGTCTTAAGACAATTTAAAGGGGAACACTCTAAAATGAGTTCTCTCCCTTTGTTTTAACCAATCCCTTTCCACCAATAAGGGGAAATGAAATACAAGTAGATATAAGAGAAAATATAACAGTTTACTAACATGCAAAACATGCAAAACACGCAAAAACATGCAACAGGAAAAAAATAGCAGTAAATGATCACTAGATAGAAAATTGCTAAATCTCACAAACTCCCTGAGAAGAAAGACGGTGGAAAACCCCTTCCATGATGGCGGCCCCCACTGCTGACCACGTGCAGGGAGACAAAGGGAAAATGGCATCTGACCCTCCCCCCAAGATGGCGGCCTTTGCAGGCAACCGCACAGTCCAGGAGGCAAAGGGAAAGGATGGTGACAAACCCTCCTGGGAAGGTGGGAGCTTACAGAGCAGTTATAGTGGCAGACAAGAAGAGCTGGCCCGTGTGGGGTCAGTTCTCCCGCCCGCCGCTTCCTTCTGCCACCAGCTGGACTCCGATGGTGTGGGTGCTGATGTCCTCTGAACTGTAGGTGCATTGGAGGGGAAAGAACTGGTCTGTCGGTGCTGGCGTGGAGTGGCCCATGACACTGAGTTCTGGAACAAAGCTTTGACATTATTGCCGCCTTCTCCATTCCGAGTATCATCAGCTTTTATCATTTTTAGGATAACTGCGAATGGATATGTAACTGGGCACTTGCAAAGGGAGTGCATCATTAATGGTAAGTGGTTAAAAAAAACCCATTAAGAACTCCATTACGCAAACATGCAACAGAAACCAAAGCTCAGAGTCCTTTCTGGAGAGGACAGGACATGGAGATCATCACTACTGCACATTTAAGCAACCTCAGGGGCTCCACAGTTTATGGTCATTTTCTGCCTGGAAGAACCACAGGACAGAGCCAGCCTTGCTGCAGTGTTCTGTTCATAGCTCCTCTCCTGGTGAAAGCCCTAACCCACAGAAGTCCCAGGCTCACTGCACAGGTTTTTACACCATGTGGGTCCTTCTCTGCACTGGCTTGGATATAAGGGATCTGACTTCTGAATTCCTTTTGAACATTTGGAATTTTACATCCAGGTAGGCTTTGTTATTTTGAGGGCTGCTATTTTGTAGGTGCTGCATGACAGTCTTCACAAAGCATGAAGGAATAAACTGAAGTCCAAAAATTCTTCATTAGTCATATGTCTCATCTTTGAGTCTTTGGTATAGGTAACTAAGTTAGAGAAGGCAAATAAATTCCACAATAATATACCCTTTACCATAAAATTAATACAAAAATCCATGGGAAGGGATGGAAGAGCATGGAAAAGTAGAAAATTAGGTAAGAGCAAAGCAGCTTTTCTATGAAAGCATATAGTGATAATTTCCCAGTGTAGTCTCCCAGCTGTCAGCACCCTTTGACCCTCTTTTAGCTCCTGTCTTAGAGACAGCATCTTTGCCATGGTGCTCCTACTTCCAACATTTTCCATAGGACAACAGTGCTTTTGCTTTTCTCAATTATTTATAAAAAAATAATTAACTCATAAAATAAGTACCAAAGAGGAAGAAATTTTCTTTCTGCATAAATTTAAAATGTTAATCTAGCAGGACTGGTGTGCTGCAGAGGTAAGATTTTATGCTGAGACAGTATATTTAACGTAAATAATCCTTTTTCTCACCTCTGATATTTAAGAGTCTTTCTTTATACATTAGTGATTCTGACATTTCAGAATAATTAAAAATCATTTCACTTCTCCCCATGTTCCCCGTGACTTAATTCATTGCTTTCTTAAAAGTTTTTTGCTGTCCCCTCTTGGGTAATCATCCTATGAGTCCTCTACCCTTCCTTCTTCCAATAGCTTCAGCTGCTCAGTTCCTCAAGGACCTGGAACTACTATCAAAAAATGTTTATGCTTTGCTGGCTAAAGGAACTGATCTGCTACCACAAACCAAAGATTTTTAGCATCTCTCTGCATATGCTAAACAGAACATGTGAAAATTACTCTAACCCCCAGATCTGGAAGGAAATGAGATGCTGCCAACTTCTGCCATATAACATTTCCAAACTTTCTCTGAACTCTTTAAGAACCCTTCCAATACACACACAACAAATTTCAGCAAGAGAGAAACAATACATTCCTGTACTGGTGAATTTAGAAAACAAAGAAACTACCAAAACTTTAAATAGCTTCTCAATTCAACTCTTATTAATTTAGAATATCTCTTTCAGGGAATCAGTGTTTTTGATGTAAGTTATTTTAATTCTAATTCGTTGTTAACATCGTTTTTTTTTAATTACTATTGGGGTTTTCACCTTGTAGCAGACTTTTAGAGGTTAACATGTTTGTTTTCTACTGCACTGTTACAAGACTAGTAAGGCTGCACATTAAAAAGATTAAAAATGCAACAATTAAAGACAACTGTTCTTTTTGATAAATGGCTGATTCTGATTTTTGTATAAGTGGTATCTGATAATGCAAAATCCAATAAAATTTGATGCCAGTTTTACAAACTGTCATGCTTTATCTACATGTAGGTGATTAGATACCTTCACCAGGTCATGTACTCGGGGAATTCCGTCAGACTTGATTAATCTACAACAGTTTACAATGACATTAATGCAATTTTCAAAAGAGAGAGAGGAAAAAGAATCTACAGGCAATTTGCTGAGTACTATTCAAATACAGAATTTTAAGTTAGTAAATATTCAGATTAAGCAGAGGTAATATCAAGGTCTGATTATTCTATCTTCCTCTGAATTGCCTTGTGATATCAATAAGTCCTCTGTAATGCATCACCCCTCTGTTTTACCTCATGTAAAGAAAACCCCAAAAACCCTTTAGAAAACTCTTCTGAAGCTTAAGGAAAATTTCTATGGGGTTCTTGCACAAAAAAAAAGAAAAGACAACAAATTTTGACATCCTGCTTCAATCACAGATTCTTATTCCACTTTCACTTTTTAGACCTTTTCTACATATGAATTATATAACAGTATCTGTATATCTGTATGTATAGAAAGTATTCTATACATCAGTCTCTGAATACTACATCCTAAATCAAACTTCCTAATCTGATTAAGCAGAAATATATTGGCCTTCTGAAGTCTGGACTTTTTTCAGGGGATTCTGATTTTGAAAAAAACATTAAGAGACCTATAGAAAACTTCTAGCCAGGAGAAAGCAGCTATATAAACCAGACAAAATAATTCACAAAATCATTCCATGAGAAAGCAAGAACAAGCTCCTCCTATAGTTAAGAATGAAAACATAAGATAGACAACTTCCTGAGATTATAACGTATTAAAGTGCAAAATCCAGTGCAAATCCAGAACTCTGGTGTTTCTGCTTCAGTGTTTAGCATCTCTTTTAGCAACATTACTGCTTTGAAGTTAGGATTGATGGATCAAATGTGTGTGGAAAACACAACAATAGTACTAGGTAGGGCCTTTCCTGCTCTGTATACAACATTTCTAGCTGAAGCAGCAGGTAGCTCAGGACACTGGTGAGAAGAGACACATCTTTGGAAAAGACTGCCTGAACTCCTCTTGAGATCCAAGGCCATAGTGAACAAACACTGGTATCAGCAGTGTTTTCAATTCTTATTAAGAACTATCAGTTAAGAATGAGTATTTAGTCACAGAGAGAATCCAATTGTGGAAAGTCTGCAAGAATAAGCGCAGTGCTGAACAACCTCCTTTACTTGAAGTCCTTATTTTATCCTACCTCTGAGGGAAAAATGCAGCAAAGAAGTCCTAAATGAGAACTACTTCAGCTTCCCAAGTAGTCTTTTATGACGAGTGATACAGCCTTCTAGGGGCAAAGCTGCCTATAATGTCTATCGAAGTAGAATTATAGATGTTATTTTTCTAGTAGCCTGTTCAGTTCCCTCTAAATTGGTTATTCATTTGCAAACAAAAGTATTAATGCAAAAGCTACATCCACACATTTGGTATTTTATTTTGGTTTAAAATGTCCACATAATTCGTTTTCACTCCATCTGTTTCTGTCGCTCTTTCTCATATACATGAACTGTCTTTGAGCAAATATGATTTTATTGTCTTCAGGCATTAAGTTTCACACATTGCTTGGTAGAAAAATAATATACAATCACTGGACAATGGTAGTGTATGTTTCCCAGAGGAAATGATTATTGATGAGATGAGAAATAGGAAAGTGAACATGCATAACAGGACAACACAGGCATGGTCATCATCAGCACTAACCTTTGTGGAGGGCTGTGAGCCCTCAAGGCAGGAGCCATTTGCACTGCTTTGGAGGTAGAGATACCAACTCTCCTCTGGGTCATGGCGAGTTCCCAACACACCTTGTTTCTTCATGGTAATAGCCTGCACCCCATTGGCTAATTGGTTTCTGCCCCACCCCCTGTTTTCACCATATAAACCCATGCCTCGACCCCTGACACCAGGGAGCTTTTGTCCCTGGCCTCCCCTTTGCAGGGTGGTTGGACAATAAAGCTACCTCTGCAGAACTGCCATACGAGGCTCCTGTCTCTCCGTCCCTGAGTCTGCCTGGGGTGATTTTACTAAAGAGCTGAGTCACTTTTAGCTGAAAGACTGCTACACCTACTGAAATCACCCGTTGCCTAGGAGGGCTTGCCAAGTGCCCCTGGGAGAGTTGTTCTCTGTGGGACGCTCTCTAGGAAGGCCACAAGCATACCGGAGCTGGATAGCAGCAGCCAAACCCCTTCCTGCGACAAACCTTAATTTTCCAAAGTCTACTTTTTCATAGTGATGGATAAAGATAAAAAGGGGATGACATACAATGCTTTCCTTGTGTCAGAGAATTTTAAAATCCGTGGTCTGATTTTATCTGCATAAACAAATAGAGAATTCTCCACTTGTTCCACAAAGAAGGCAGGCAGTGCAAGAAAAGACAATGTATTAGTTCTATCACCAATTGCAATTTGCTTGTTTTCTGAAGGAAAACTAATTTTACTTTGCAAACATCACAGAACTAAGTCATATATGGCTGTCTAACCTGTTTTAGGAGATATATATGTGATAAATACATTAAATACATAAAACCTGGTACACATTCCACTTTCCACTCAACATTTCAGAGATTTCCTCAGGTATGTATGCTGGGTCCTCCCATGAATGCCTCTCACACAGGCTCTTGCCAGGTCTCCAAAGATACCAGGGGTGTCAAAAACTGGCTGGATCTTGGCTTGTGTACTGACCCACGATTCATCCAGAACTTCACCTCCTGCAGAGGCCACTGACATTGAGACTTGTCTACCTATAAATTTTGAATCATCCCTGGATTTTTCCTACAGTTATCTTTATACGGCTAGTTTGATAAGTAACTTATTCACAGTCAAGCAATAACAAGGTAAGTCTAACTGTCCAGCAGTTAGAATTCAAAATGTTTCCTTTATAAACAATATATGTGAAAATTCACTGCAGTATGCTTCTTGATTGGCTGTAAAGGATGTCATTACTTATCCGACCAATATTCAGATCACAAGATTGTTATGTTGCCAGAAGCCTCGTTATGGTTTCAAAGTAACCATCTGGAATAAGTAGTACACAAGACTTTCTGCAAGGATGTATACTGAACTGCAGAGCTTTGCTTCTCTTAACTCACCAGTGTCTGCCTTCTCCAGTATTATTCACCATTACTCAGCCCGTTACAGGGCCAGATTACGGTTCCCTTGTTAGTTCTTGTTTATACCTTTTAAATCATCTGGAACTAGGACAACATCTTAACTCCAATTCTTGTGCACATTCTTCGGTTCAGACAAAACTATGCATTTGTATGAAGAAATCAAATAATTGATGCAAAATTCATGCTGGGAAAACTGAGTTTGTACAGGAGTGAAAACAAGCTTATTAATACTTAATAATAATAAGTAAGAGCATTAATTCATTTAAACTCTTCATACCCTCCTGAGTTCAGACTAAGAATAATTCTTGTTTGACAAGCAAGAAAAGTGAGACATGAAATAGATATGGACTGCAAATACTACGCATATTGTTTTTGAATTTAACGTGTCTCCAACCTCAGTCTCCTTGCCTATAGAGCCTTAGCACCTGTGAGATGGGTAACAGATTTCCAATCTATTTGCCTTGTAAAAACAAAAGGGCTTCACAGACAGCCTTCATTTTTGCCTCCAGAAAAGCCCATTGTAGGCAGCCTGCACTGTACCACAGCAGTGTACCAAGCCACCAAACACCACAGGACATTTCTGGCTGTTTTTTCACACAAAGTCCACTCCAGACATAGGTCTCTAGCTGAACCTTGATTCATGCTACCAAATTCACTGTCTGGTCAGTCAGAGATATTGATTTTGAGGGTAGTCTTGGGATATTCCTAAAAAAATCACAGGCATGTCTGTTGAGGTTGATTTGAGAAATGATACATCCACACAACTTTTAAGGAAATCAGTGGAATTCTTCTGAAAATAAAAGAAAGGATATAAGACTTAGCAAAACTATTACTTTGAAAATTTGAGGTTCAAATATCTTCTTTAAAATAATCATGCAACTAAATGTCAGAGCTGGGAATAGAATCCATATGCCACACACTTTGAATTGTATGTCTCAGTAGTCACAACAGTTCTTCAATTTTAGAGGTTGCTATTAAAAATATTGGTCAAAGGTTTCAGCATAATTTTCAGCTGGGAAATCAAAGGGTTACTTTAGATACTTTTCTTTCTTAAACATTCTTAAACTTTTTCACTAAGTCACTGATGTTAATAAATTCCCAAAAGAGATCATTTGGTTCAATGACATTTAGTCATGGACAGATGAGGTTATGATAAAATTCCGTTTCTGTTTCTTTTTTTGCTGTTTCGTGAGTTCTTTGCTCAGAGTTTGGAGTTAAGATACAGGAGGCACTGAGATGGTCTTCTAATCAGGTTGTTTATTAAGTTCTTATCTATGGCATGGCAGCACAGAGTGTTCTCTTAAGTTAGACAGGTGGAAAATGGCCTCGAACCATGAGTTCCAAGGTTATTTAAAGCCTAATTGATCCAATTATAGACTGCCAACTAACATGTTTTTACTTATAATCCAGCGACTATTCATTTAGGGTCCACAATGGGCTTTCTGAACCAATGGTCAAACTATCAAGACTGGTGAAGAAGGAAGAAAGAAGAAGCAAAACCCATACCCAAAATTCTCCATCTTGCCACCAGTACATTGTTAATAACTCATAAACCCAAGTTTCTACATCCCTACACATTTCAGCCAGTGATATAACAAGTTGCTTTTTAATTACACACTAAAAGCCCAGGGTTCCAACATCTCCCCCCTTCTGTTTGAACTACGAACACTGCTTTAACTGCTTTGTTAAACTATTGTCAGATATACTGAAGTAGACAAGGTACAAGTATTATGATGACTATAATGACAATCAAAACATACATGCCCAATTTCAAAAGCTCTCTCCACAATGGAGCCCACCAATCATCTACTGTACACAAGATAAGATATATAAAATATAGATAAAAATCAAAAAATTCATCAAAAATAACTGTGGCATTGACAAAGAAAATTACAGCATAGGGAAATACAGCAGTGCTCAATGTCCTCAGAAAGAGAGCTGCTTCTTCTGCACTTGGAAGTCATTGGCTACTGTCCTCAAATCTCATATGGCTGGAGTTCAGGGGTTGTGCTGTTCAGGCAGGAAGAAGTCCATTAGTTGGAAATGCTGATGTTACGCGAATGTTCTTTTTTTCAGAGGCAAGCAATGATTGTCCAGTTGAGCAGGTAACCACTTCAGACCTGTTGGCAATAAGACACACGCGTACTTTTTCCCCTTGGTTAGTAAACCAGGTATTGAGCAGAATACAAGAAGATACAGAGAGCAGATACAAATTGCCTTGTTACTTAATAGCCTTCATTAAAAGGTTTCCTGAAGTGTTTGAGCCAAAGCCCAGGAACTAAAACTTGGAATGAGCACTGCCCTGATAAAGTGATTCTTCAATCTTGCTGACTTGAGAAAACATAATTCCTGTCTACATGAAGTGTCTGAAATTATCACTGAAAAACCTGTCACTGAATAGCAGCCTTATCAGGAAGTTTATACATACCCAGTTACTTAAAATTTCAGACAGCTATCAGTTGCTCAACAAATGCCAAGATCATACAACCTATTCCTCCTGACAATTCACTGCTCAAATACACAAGAGCTTTGCAGCCAGAATTAGTTCAGGAATTTGGTTTTGTTTTGTGTCTCCTGTCACAAATGATAAACACTAAACATCTTTGTTATTGGGAGTTTTGATGGCAACCAGAGGAAACATACCCACAAGAGAGAAAGGATCTGGAAGCAGAGGAATATGCTCCAAAAATGGATTTTTCGACACGCCATCATTGATTTTTCAGCTTAAGAAAGCAGTGAGCAACAGAGCAGGCATTTTTCAATACTTGGTATTGTAGCAGACTATTCAACAATACAAAAAAAATCACACTTCAGTATATATAGTAAACAAATTACTATCGGGTCTAATAGGTTGCCATCTTCTCCATGTACTGAACTAGAATAGTTAAAGTGCTTTGTAGTTCACCAGAGTGTGGTGTATGAGATGCGAGACACACAGGCTGAGGGAATTCTGTGAATCTGTATTCTTCAGAATTTACACGGTACTTATACAGTAAAATTTGCAATGTTCAGCAGAACTTCAAAAGCTTAATTCCAGTAAAACCTAGTTAGCTTATCAGGGTCCAGGTTGGCTGAATGTTTTTCCTGCCCTCAGGCCTTTGTGTGATAAGCACCCCTGACAACGGCAGGAGATGTCTTCACAACGGGTGGCGTCTTCAGGGTCTTATCACAGGTGATAGCTTCACAATGGCTGTTGATTTCTCTGTAGAGGTTGGCGCCATTTCTTTTGCAAATTCACATCTACACCAGAGTGAAATTTTGAAGCCTATGTCAAGAAACATTTCTTTCAGCAACGAGATTCAGGCTGATAAAGAACTTCTCACTTGAGACAACTGCTACAATAGATCAAATTAAAGTCCCTCTCTATTCTTCTGCTCTTCCATAAGTTTGTCTCCATTGTCATAAAGTTCGAGCAATTTCTTCCGAAGTAATGTATTGCTATTTTATGAGTGGTATCTTGAATCACATGTGACCAGAAGTGACAGCTCAGTAAACTAATCATCATGCACACCCAGCACTATTCAGATTTTGTTCAGAGAAAAGAAATGCACAAAAGCTGCACAAAAGAAGTAGGAAATGCTTTTAATGTACAGAATAATAGAGGGGTCAGAAAGCCAGATCTTGTAAAAACCTTGGAAACTCTGAATCAGGTTGGCATAAATCAATCCCATCTTGCTGTTACCAGGATTCAGAGACTCTTAACTTGCCCTTATCTCCATTGTTTTATAAGATTTATTTTTCGGTTAAGATACATCAGAATTGCATAGAGCACATGTATTCTCATTATCAAATCAATAAAGATGGGATGAAACATCTCTTTTTTAGAAGGAAGAAAAAGAAAGGGTGATTTCATTATCATAAACTCACTGCTGGCGTAAGCAATAAGTCTAGCCAAGTTTTTACAAAAATCCCTTTTTTAGAGACCTCTTTTTCTATATCAATGTTTCTTGGTACATTTAAGCTACATTGATAGCTTAAATTTGGCTTACCTGTCCTTTGTCTAATTGGTGTCAAGATAGAATTTCTAAACCACTACAAAATTTAGAAAAAGGAGAAGAAACAGTTCTTGCTGTTCCAGACTCTGTTTTCACCGAGACATAGAAATATACAATTAGTTATTAAGGTGTTACTACAAAATTAAGTTTCTCCTTCTTTAACATTTTCTTTTTCTCTAATGCATTGCTTTTAATGAACTTTTATCAAGACCTGATAACCACAGAGGAACAGGAAATAATAAGAAAGGTGCTGTACAAAGCCGCTCATAAAACTCACACTGTTGCTAAAAAAATACTTCTTGTAATGATCAAAATGCTTTAAACTGACCCTATCAAAAAATAATTTTTGTTCCATTTTTTCCTCCAAGAATAAACCCAGACCCTTAGAAAAATACTATTTTGATTTACTCTTGGAGATATAACTTCAAAAACATTATTTAAAAATATATGAAGGTAGAAGGTATCACATTAAAAGCAGCATATAGGAAGGCTGGTACACTAGATCAGAATCTAAAGTGTAAAATAAAGACAAATAAGGTACTATGAGTGCTTTCAGCATTTTCTGACTTGTATTTTTTTTGAGTATGCTTCTTTGGTACAGCAAGTCTTAGAAAATATCAGCTCTTCTAAATATTTTCTCTTTCACAAATGTTCCATTGTTGAAAACATACCGGCTGTGATGTCAGTTCTCTTTCATTTCAGGACTAGATATTTTCTGTCTGGCAATGCAAACACAACACCTTAACTAGATATGAATATGAGTGAAGTTATCTTGGCTTGAATTAAACATGATTTCATTTTCTTTCCTTTTCTATAGATATTAGAATTAATATTGTTTATACTACTGACTCAGCCACAGAAGTGGTCTACTGAATAAATAAGTAAAAATCGAAAAACTAGGACCAACAATACAAATATAAATTAAATATTAAGCTAATTTCTTAATACCTTCATAAGTGCTTACAATTTACATTACTGCAATATCACCTTTCATTGGTATTCACAAAAAAAGTCAAAATTGCTCCTCAGAAGAATTTTGACTACTAAATCCCATGAACAACGGGAACAGTTTAGCAGATAGCACATGGAAGTACACCTCTAGAGACTGTAGTGAACTCTCATTGAAATTAACGTGATGTAATTGAAAATCGAGGCTTAGACTTTTTTTTTTTAAAAAAAAAAAAAGCTTTTAAGATAATTCCAGAGAAACAGGCAGTAGCCTTTTGACTTGTGGGTTCGTGACTCTCAGAATTCATGTCTGGCAGCTCAGCTCATGAACTGATGAATACTTCAAGTTTGTGTGCAAAGAACAAACCAGATCAGCACTGTCAGGGTTGTTAATATCCTCTTCTCTTGCATAGGTAACCAGGATCTAGACCCACGATTGTGTAATAAGTCAGGTGAAGGAAGAATATGATTTTGTACTGCTGCCACATCAACCACTGTACTCATACTAATATTAGATATTACATGGCTCGTCTCCTTCTAGCTGCAGGTTAGATAGTCAGCACACGCTTGATTAAACCTTACAAAGAAGCAAGGCCGGAGAGCAACGACCACTATATTTCCTCTGAACTGTTTGCTGCTGTTACATACATAACTTCACACACCTACCCCAGAGACATGGTTTAAGATTTTTTTTAGTGTTAGAAGCCTAACAAATACAAAAATGCTTCCAAAATTGATTGTGGCTAAGAATTTTGATAACATGTAAGTGTTATATTGGCAATCATTTTCACATATTTAAACCTATTTTGGCTCTAATTGCTTCATTTTTTTGTTTGTCTTGTCATGGTTTAACCCCAGCCAGTAGCCAAGCCCCACACAGCAGCTCACCCATTGTGGGAGGTGGATCTTTAGAAGCTGCTGTTGCCAGCATAGCTGGGACCGCCTCTGACGTGGAGGACTCCTTTCAGGAGGAGGAGTCAGTAGGCGGGACCAGTGTATAGGACCCTCCCCTCCTCTAGGAGTGGGATGTCACTCAGATCCTGAGCCCTCCCTCCGTTCTAGAAGGTTCTGTTAAGTTCGGTTCGTGATTGGTTTGTATTCATTGTACCCTCCCCTCAGATATTTTTATTGGATCCTGAACCCTCAGACCCTCCCCTAAGCTGTTCCCTGATTGGATGTAACCCTGAACTCCTCCCCTTTCTCATCCCCCTTTTAGGCCCATGCACACCAAGAGCTCTTCGGAGTTCTCCTCAGCAACTTTCCCGCTCGGAACCCTTGCCTGTCTACCCTAATAAAGGAGACGATGGGGAGACCCCCTCTCGCAACCCTTTGCCTCCTGTGCCTGATTCTCATCACGCCTCGCCTGCAGCTCACCAAGAGCGGACCCGCCTCAGCGTGAACCACCCACGCGTAGCCTCAGAGTGGCCTCGCGTCCTCGTGGGCCCTCAGGTTTCTGGGCCAGGCGTCTTGGCTGAGGGTGGCCAGGAAAAACACCAGGCAACAGCCCACTCCCCCACCAGTAGTACTGGGCAGACAATCAACAGGGTTAAAGGAGAGAACTTGTGGGTTTAGATAAAGACAATTTAATAGGGAAAACAAAAGCCATGCACACAAGCAAAGCGAAACAAGGAGTTAATTAACTGCTTCCCATGGGCAGGCAGGTGTTCAGGCATCTCCAGCAGAGCAGGGCCCCATTACATGTGATGGTGACTTGGGAAGGAAAATGACATCACTCCACATGTCCCTCCTTCCTCCTTCTTCCTCCCATTTTATATACCGAGCATGATGCCATATGGTCTGGAATATCCCTTGGCTCAGTTTGGGTCAGCTGTCCCAGCTGTGTCTCCTCCCACCCTTCCAAGCACTCTCCAACTTCCTTGCCAGCGTGGCAGTACAAAAAGCAGAAAAGGCCTTGACTCTGTGTAAGCTCTGTTCGGCAATAACAAAAACACCTCTACGTTATCAACCTGTTGTTCAGTACAAATTCAAAACACAGTCCCATACCAGCCACTGCGAAGAAAGTTAACTCCATCCTGGCCAAAACCAGCACAAGAGAAGAGCCCTTTCTGGGTACACTCTGTGATACCAATGTCAGCTACAGTTTTGCAGCCCATTGTAGTACAGGTTTACCCTCTGAGCTTGGACCAGCCGCTGTTGCAGAAACTCCAGACAAGCCACCTTCTTGTTGTAATAATAATTCATCATAAAAAGAGGCTCATTGGGAAAACTCAATAATGGAGGAAAGAAGGATAAATGGATGCATCCAAATTGAAAGAAAGGGGGAAAGGCTATCAGGAAACAACGCATAGGATAAAACGTAGCAATTAACAAAATAAATATTTTTTGCTTTCATAGTTTAAGTTTTCCCTGACTTCTATTTGATACAGCTAGAACACTATCACAGGCATCTCTCAGCCCATAAAAAATTTCACCATTATTTCACCATGGATTTCACCATTATTCCCTAAGGAGCTACCCTTGAGATAAATACATATGTAGCTTTTATTTGAAAAACTGAGCAAAACTCCCAAACATTGTTGAAGCTACTCCATTCATACCTTCTCACTTTACTGAAATGTGTCTTGGATAGTATGCAGACAAAACAGAGTACACATTTCCTGAAATACAAAGACACATAGAAAATAGCTTGCAAAGAAGAAATAGCCATGACTATACCGGATACTATGCACAGACATGAATGGCCTGTGCCTATACTTTAATCTAGGACAATGCAAATCAGCTCTGTTCTAAGCAGTATGTGATCAAACACTTTCTGCAATATTTACCTGACAATCAGAAACATACATATTCTTGTGGATTAGGTGACAAAATACCTCTCTTCTTATTCTACCATGGGGATATACTGAGATAAAAATACTGACCTGAAAGGAAGAATGAATTCTCTGCACTGATAAAATACATGTGGGGGATTTTTTTCCATTAGATAAAAGCATTCCTTTTTACTTTTATCTCAGTGGGTCTATTTCACCCCAAAAAAAAAAAAAACCCGAAAAAAAAAGGAGGAGCAGGAGTAGACATATTTCAGAAACCTGTACCACTCATTGTACAGAAGGAAATGTACTTTGACTATATTAGATACTAATGGTAGTTAACCTGTTCATTTTCTTCTCAAACTGCCTGTCAGCTTTCTGCTGTTTCCCATTTCTGCTCATCCAGGCATTAAAACTCCAGTTTTATTCCCAGACTTCAGTTTCTCATAAGGAGTTATACCTTCTACTATCAGTTTATCTCGGATATTTATTTTACAGAGCTGTTTATGAAGCCACTTGCCTATCAGAGTGACACATACTTGTAATAATTAATAGCTTCAGTTACAGGCTAGTGTCCTGGGTAACCAAAAAAACGTGTACTATATTCCTACCTGTGCTATGCCAACTTGCCCACCATAGTTACTGTCCCTTGAAGACCCAAGGGCCGGGAGCAGAGCCGGGGTGCCTGGCCCCGGGTTAGTGAGGCAGGGCGTGCCAGGGTCCCTTTGAGAGTGGAACGACACTCACACAGAGCCTCTTTCTCTTTCGTTCTTGCTGAGCTACTGAGCAGCTGAGGTTTCACAAGGCAGAAGCTCTACTTTGCCTTTTTTTTTTTCCCCCTGGGCCTTGGAACATATTTTAGCCATGATTGCCGGGGGCAACCCCCATCTCTGGAGCCAGACTCATTGAGGCCAGGGCTGCGGGTTTCAGCACCCAGTAAGTCCATTTTCGTTCCCCCACAACACAGCAGCAATTCGCAAGTGCGGCGCCGGCACCAACTGGGTCCAGCCGGCCAAAGAGGAGCAGAGAAATTGACACGGCAGGTTCAGAGCTGCTCCAGGCAGTGCTGGCACCTCCAATCTGCTACCAAAACTTCTTCATAAGCTCCCACCTTCCCGGTTTTTTTTTTCCAGGGGGAAGGTTGAGCTGAGTGGGGCTTCTCTGCCATCTTGGCTTTGTCCCTTGAACCACGCAGTCTTTTACAGATGCCACCATATTGGGGGCGGGGCTTCTCTGCCATGTTTTTCTTTGTTCCCGGGAATCCACGGGATTCAGCACTTTTGCATCTAGTGATTATTTAGTGTTATTTTGTCTGTTGTTGTTTCGTTTCTTAGTAAACTGTTATTTTTTCACTTATCTCTTCTTGCATTCGTCTCTCCTTATTGGTGAAAGGGGAATAGTTAAACTGAAAGGGGAGGTAACTCATTACGGAGTGTCCACCCCTTAAATTGTCTTTAACCGAGACAGCTGGCTACTCAGAATAAGGGATGGATTTCAAATTGCATTCATTCATGCAGCATTTTAAGCTTTTCTGCTCCCCAGGTGTGACATTTTATTGCAGATAACAGAAAAAAAATGCCTTCTGGAATCCATCTTTACTTGGAAAATTTGGAACACGGCTAGAAACCAACAGTTTTGCATTATCTGCACAATGAGTTGCTTCTACAGTGATGAAATTACAGAGAAAAATTTTGTGTGGCTCTTAAAATCAGCTTTCTGGAGGAGAAGTTTGGAGTTTTAAACATAATTATTCCTAAGAACCATTTTAGTTTTCAAATAAATGTGAAATTGATAGTGTGATTCAAATGCAGAATAGAAAATGTTTTGCGGAGTAATTGTCAGGATTCAGCTGCTACTTATGAAATTGTTTGGCAGAGATTGAAATAGTTAAGTCAGGCTGATTTTAGCTGCAGTTACAAATTACTTTGATAAAAGATGAAAGTATTATTTTTTCCTTTTTGATAAGTGTCTTGAAATCTATTTTATTACTTCTTTATTTTTACAGGCCACTTCAGAGGAGAGTGTTTTACATAGGGGGCTCAAGCAGATATCTAGGAGCCCCCTGAAAAGAATAGGGAAAAATTCAGGCTTTACTGCATATCAAAGAACTGATTTAGTTTCTCTGCATCTTTTTTATTGACAATCTACACACTAGCATTCATCCAACTTTTAAAAAATTCAAGAACTATCCATTTACCTTTCTAGGACAACAGGTTAACAGGAAAGCAATCTTTTTTTTTTTTTCCTTTTTTTTTTGTATAGCTACAATTTGTGAGGATCCATTATCTAATACATCCAACACATGCCACTTTCTGCTACATACATTTGGCTGCCATGGTGACAAGTACTATAAAAATGTAAAACTAGCTCACTGGAGATTTTTGGTGTTACTAAATGCATCATTTTCTCCATAATTTCGGGTCAATTTTTTTTGCTTAGTCTTTCTTACTTTTGAAGATAGTATTTTGTCCATTACATAATGACTAAGAAAAATAAGGAAGACTGAGTATTTGGTATTAGTTCTGCTATTACCTACTTGTGCCCTATTTCTCCCTTGATGTGTTTAGAGGTCTCAGCTGCTGACAGAGCTAAGATGCTGTCTGTATGATTGTCAGCTCAGAGACTGTAGGTGAAATCCTTCAAATTCAGTCAGAACTTCGCAGGCAGTATTGGAGGGTAACAAGATATTATCTCATGGTTTTTTTATTTACTTTGTCTGAAAACAGATTCTTGCTTGCCCAGAATTTCTAGTTACTAATATTCTATCACTAACCACTATCATCAACTTTTTAGGCTGTTTGCAACGAGAAAGATAGATACAGTTCTTAGTAATAAACACCAATGGTGGGATTCACGTCATGATTCAAAGCACTTGTTATTCAGTTCTCCCTAAAACAGATGCCTGAGGTAAGACCCAGTTTTAAACACAGGGGCTTATTGCCACTGTAAACACTACATTGTGCAAGATAGGCAGCTGGCTGACAGATATGAGACAGGACTTACTTAAGATGGAGGATTATAAGGAAAACAGCTATTTCTTTGAGCCTGCAGTCATTTTGTGTGTATGGATTGTGCCTTGCTCCAATGGGTTTGTCTAGTATTGCATTTATTCTCTTTCTTTCTTACCCCTCCCCTAGTTAGACAGAGTTGAAGAGACAATCAGATACTCTAGGACTGTGCATGGCATAGTATTATACAAAGACGTAAACATGACAGAATGTAAAATAAGGCCAATGGATATTGTGTCAAACAGAAGAAAAAGTGTGGCAGACTAACTTCTTTGAGAATAAATTGAAGCATAAATGTAGATATATTCTCCTTGAGTTCCTTCATGACAAAAAATTTAAATAAAGTGTATTGGATGTTGCTGATAGTGTTTTCTGGAGAAAAAATCCAATAAAAAAGAAGAATATGAACAAACAAGATTGGATCTGAAGTCTGAAAAACACTGCAAGAATCCACCTCGTTAGAGTACAGCAGGCCTGGCTGTTGTGGTCAGGAACACACAAATAATCATCATCTGGGTGAAGTATAGCATCTTGTTATTCTGATTTTTATATCTGGTAATAAAGTAAAATGCTCTTGTGTATTACTTGATATTACAAGCACTTGTGATTGTTGAAAAAACAGCAAAGAGATGTCACAGACGGTTTCAAAACAGGTAAATGACATCAAATGGCAAGGGCTAGATATCTTTAGCAGCTGATCCACTGAATTGCTTTCAAAGATCCATGGCTCCATTGTCTGTAATGAGTCTCCACACACCCTGCTCGTGTGTGAAGGTGCATAGTTAATTCTTAATCTCAAAATATTCTTTCAGTAGAGAGAGTCTTAATAGAAGCAAAAAGAAAAAGAAAGAAAAAACATGACAAGATAGAGTGGTCTGAAATTATTTAGTTGTCTTTCTGTGGCCAGCTGCTGTAATCTGGAGAATTTTAGGTCATCTGATCCCTCATCTTTGGCTTGGCAGATACAAAAAGGATCTTTGATAGATGTACGCCTGTCTGAACCTGCAGCTAAAGGCCAGGTATGATACTAGCAGCCATTCCAAATGTCACTAGCCACCTTTGTGTGGGAAACTGAAACAAGTTTCTACAGACAAGATAAAGAAAAACATAATGGTATAATAATCATCAAGGGGAAGGGGAATAGGGAGAAACCCTTTACAAAGGAAAAATGTCAAAGCTGTTAATTTGTAAAGAAAATGCAGATGCATATCCCATGAAGTAACTTTTTTAACATATGTGAAAATTCACATAGGTGGATTGGGCACCTAACTCTCAGAAAACCCCGCCACTCATTCAGACAGTTGTTGATGAACCCAAGAGTCACTTTTTAAATAACTTGAAATCATTTCTACACAAAAGTTGACTGCAAATTGCATTACAAAAAAAAAAAAGAAGGGAATAAAATTTAAAAGTGTGTTTACATAACAGCTATGCCAGTTTAAGGTTTCTCTGGAAGAACCAAAAGCAGTATGCAGACTGGTGCTAGCACCATACAGAGAAAGCAGCAACACTGGTGCCAGGAGAGTCAAGATCACATGGCAGATTGGTGCCGTGATGGTAAGATTTAAATCAGTCCCCAGCCATCATGGTGATGCTGTGTTATATAGAATCACAAATAGTCTGAGTTGGAAAGGATCCAAAAGGATCATTAAGTCCAGCTATTAAGTGAGTGGCCCATACAGGGATTGAACCCAGGACCTTGGTGTTATGAGCACCAGGCTCTGACCAAGTGAGCTAATAGGAAATGGTGTCCAGATGTTCCATAGGAAACCTTGCGATAGGGGCAGTGCCATGGTGCCAGGCGGGCCTGCTGCTCTCTGGCAAGTGGGAGCAGAGGGCAGTCCCTATGGCACTGGGCAGGGCAGGGCCCAGCTGCCAGGGCCCATCCCACATCCTGGCCAAGAGCAGGGAAGCCGGGGCAGCCCCAGCCCTGCACCTCCCTGGGGACAGGGACAGACCAAACCCCCCAGGAAAACTGTCACCCCTTGTGGGTGAGCCTGGCTTGATGTGGCTATGGCGGGCAGGGCAGGGCTGTGAGGGGTTGGAGACTTCCTGCTGTGGGGCCACTGGGGTAGGAACCGACAGCCCCAGGGGGCTGTAATTGACCCCTGGCCTTGGGCAGGGGAGGGGGAAGATATAAAGCTGTTAAGTGCCCTCAGGGCCCTGACAAGCAGGAGGCAGAGATCCTCTGCAAAATGATTGTGAAATTCTTCACTGAAGATCTCTAACGCCCATACTTTTGTAAATGCAATGAAAAATAATGAACCATGCCTTTTTACAGCCTTTACATATGAATTGAAATGAGTTTTAAATAAGCTAAGTAAATTATCAGCCCTAAATACCAGTTTAATACGCACCCATAAAAATTGCAACTCAACAGGAAAAGCTCTAGAGGAGCAAATACTGTGAAAATGCCTGGACTGCAAGAATTCTTTGGGGTCTTGCAAGAAGAGCACCACATCCACATGCACAGTCATACACAGAAATATGCATCATTGAGGCTGAAAGTGATAAACTTTCTTTTTTTTATTAAACCTAGACAGCTGTAAGGAAAAAGAATATACATTCTTAAATGTCATCTCATAATTTCTGACATACTTTTCATTGCATGTTACTGAAGCCCCTAAATTATGAGTAGAGGTTATATTTCAGGTTTTAATATATCCTTGGGCACCTAATGGACCTGTCATCCAAGTTCTGCAAGAAGTGAAGGAAAACCAGAAAACACACAAAGGAAACAACGTAATATATTTTTTCAGAGAAGACATATAAAATACCATTTGTTTTAAATAGAAACATCTTTAGCAATGGAATGTCTCTCATGATGTAAACTGCTGTGATGCAAACTGTCATGAAATAAATTATAGGAAAGTCTATGTAAGGAATCGAGGTAAGCAGCTGTGTATTTCTTTCCTGCAAAGTAATGTGTTATGTTTCTGCCTCACTTTGGAAAATGCAAAGGGAAAAGTGTATTTCAGTTATAAAAGGATTTTAAAAATGAATGTTTCCAAAGGAACAGAAAATTATAAAAAGAGACCAAGAACATGAAATTTAAGATTTTCATTTCTTGTACATATATTGATAAACAATAGTTAGTCCTTGAATTAGCTACTGACTCATACTCTATCTCTATGTGAAGAGTATGATTATTGCTTGACATATTGAGAAAGCATAAAATGTAAAGATTAGACATTAGCTCATCTTTTCTGGTTTGTGATAAATGCACATTGTAAATTCCAACTACTTTAGGTGTATTATGCACATGAAATGCAAACAGAATGGCAAAAAGAGTTCTCATTTCAAAACTAGTGCAAGAAATGATGCTTCATTGTTGCACTGTCATCAAAACATTGGTTTTTTTTAATTATAGTTGCTCTATAAAACTATCATGTGAAAGTTGCTTTTAAGCTTAACAAAGTAGAGCAATACATTCTCTCCCTGAAAAACCCAGCACAAATGGCTTTGTCTCTTTAAGGATTCAATAATGTTTTATTTATTCACCCATGACAACACTGATTATTACTATAACATGTTTAGTTTTCCATCCAAAGTTTGTGTATGCATGAACAAGGCTTTTTACTAAGTCTGAAAAATTATACTTTTTCATCTTTAAAATAATATGTCAACAATAAGAAGTCCATATAATGACATAAGATTCATAGTGAAGCATTGTGAAATTATAATACAATGATAAATACGTTAAATGTCTGACCCTACACCATAATTCGCATAAGCTCACAGGTTGCTGAGTCAATGCAAGCTGGGCCTTCTAAGAGCCTGAGCTGATCTAGGACAAACTTGTTGACAGAACTGCCCTGTCTGCTGTGCTCTGACCATTAATAAACTGGAAGTAGTTTCTGTTTATTTGTAGTGTGGACACAAATATTTCGTTGCTCTACTGGGCATTTAAAAAGCTTTCTTTGCTTTATCTTATACCTGTGAAACAGAAATGGGATAGGAATTTTTAGTTCTTCTAATGTGGCAACTATGCAAAACAATTGGGGCTACAATCCAAAAAAGCACTTTAAAGAAGTTCTCTTTTAACCTTGGGATGTATAACCAATGGAAACTCTGGCTTCAAAAGGTCACATAGAAGATAAACCACATAATAATAAATCGCAACATTATAAATATTTCAAAAAAAATTTCTCTTTCCCCAGCTATCTAAAAAATAACACAGCTCAGGCAAAGATGTTCGAGCAATGATTCTGCGGAGGGAAATACCCATCTTCCATTCTTGTGCATTCATTCTTATGTATCTCATGTTCTGATTACTGGAGATTCACACATCTTTTATTAGTTTAACTGCATCATATCACAGCTGCTTTCTAAAGACAACGCAACTATTTGTTTAATAGAATATGAAATTTTCATTAACTGAAAATCCTTGTTCTGTTTAAAAATGGAAAATTAAAAAAGTTATGCATATCTTTAAAAGTCTATTTTAAACAACATCAAGCTGTTTTATCAACTCAAGACTGCCTCATATCCTTATGACCAAGATATATCATCATCACCTGTTTCAGAGCATGTGAGAGTACATAAGCAATGTGGTGCCTGTGTGATTAAGTATTGTTGGTAGTAGACAGATATCTACATCACCAACCTCCAATCCCTAAACAAGTGATTGATAGAATTTAGAATGGAAGGATAACCCTGAAATAGGTTGGAGGGGGAGGGGGGCATTTATGCACTTTTCCTAAGGTATCATGAACAAACCCTTTCTGGAACAGCATACTTGACTAAAAGTATCTCTGAGCTGACCCAGCATAGCAGCTTCTAAATGTTCTGATATTCACACATGTGTATGTGTCTTATTTTAACTAATGTGAAGTCGTGCTGTCTCAGAATCTTTTCTAGGACATCCTTTTGCATTCTAACACTGAGCAGGTTCAAAAGAGGAGCTAAACCAAGACCCTTTATCCCACCCCAGAGGATCACAGGAAGAGCTTGTTTCCTTTTCTAGCAGCCTGGCTGTTTTACCAGTTGCCAATAAAAAAGGTAAAAAGAAATCATGAACAATTTGCTTTTCAAAAGCTGAGACACAAGTAAAAATAAAAAATAGACTCAACAGGTTTTTTGATCTTAACTTAGCACAAAGCCTTTCAACATGTTTTAGGAACAGGATGAAGGATTTTGATTTTGCTGTGTCATTTTAAAAATTGCAAATTTGTGTACATTGTGACAAAATGTGCAGATTGAATATTACAGTTTAGCCCTGAATGGGCACAAGCATATAGCACACATGCACAGAAGCAAATCTATAAATCTTCACATTATTTGTTTCCAGACTCAGATAAAAACTATATGGATTTTTTTTCTGTCTTTCTATCTCAGATTCTTCACATGGTCTTTGTGTAGGTTTCTGTAAGTAATGAATGCAGTCGGAGCAGGTGGAGAATAAATGTTGAATGAGGTGCCAACTGCACAGAGCAGTCGTGACTGGATTTGGCAACGTTCAGTAAAACTGAACAGAAGTTTTGAAGCCCTGCTGCTCAATAGACGTTTTTCATACATCTTCTCATCAATTTATGCTGAGAAAACCAAGCATGTGAATAAGAGTACTTTAAGTAAAGTGTCAGTTTATCTAAACAAAAAGACTTTTCTCTAAGCAAAAAACCAATAAATATATTTAAAAGAAGTGCTATGATCTGGAAGGTATATGCTGTTTTGCAACATTCCACTAGCAAAAGAGGACTCTGCTGCATTTTTCTCCACTTTTTTTTTTTTTCTCTTCTGGGCAATAACACTGAGATATCCTTTATTGGACAATGCAGGCTTCTTAGAAGTAGAATTAAGGATCCATTTCTGCATCAGAAAGAAGGCTTCCACTACAGTATAAGAAAGTATGATGAAGCTTTTCGTCAAAATGCAAAAACTGACTTTGTGTTCTCCACAGCTAAATTCATGCAGGGCTACAGCTGGATGTGTAATACCATGGCCTTACTGTTTGCAAGGCAGCAGCAAACTGTGGGAAGAGATGGGATAGACTTGGACTGGAGATGCACTTACAGCATGTCATGACAGTACCAGAAGACCTGTCTCCACCTAACCCCAAGAGAACCTACTGGAACCTACTGAACCAATGGATGACAAGGGATAACCCCCATATAAGGACTGAGGTGTGTGATTGGTTGGGTGACCAAAAGAATACCATATAAGGAATGAGACTGATCATTACTTGTTTGTACTAACATATATAAACCGCATGTACTCTCAATAAAGTTGATTTTGCTCGTACACAACATTGTCCGGGTGGCTTTGCTTGCGCCAAGCAGGGTCTGTGTTAGGAATTGCCAATGTCAGCAAACCATAGATTTGGCAAATTAGGAGCAGGGAAGAAAAAAACATAACCCACCCCGTAGACCAAAACAGGGAATTAAGATCATTGTAATTCACAGGCTTATCACGCTTTAAAGGTAAGATAGTGCTGGGGAAAGAAACAGTACTAAAGACAGAGGACTAGAAGTAGCCACAGAATTTCCACTAAATATCTGTTTATCCTGCAGTGGCACCTCAGGATCTGATGTCTGCAGTACTTCAGGAAACAGTATTTAACCATTGAACCACTGGCTACTAAGAGTCAGCCAACACTCCGTAGGGACTCACTTCCAGAAAATCTTTGAGTCTGACTGGATGTGCGGAGAGCTTGAAACCACTTAGTAGTTTTTGCCCCAAACTAGCGGGGGAAATAATGTGGGGTGTGGTTTTTTTTAATCTACCTTTGCTTTCTGTGACAAGATATTTCTTTCAGATTGCCTTAGGAAGAAAAGCCTTAGGATGAAGAAGATGCTAGAAAAGATTTCGTATGAAGAAGATCAGAACAGAATCAGCTCAGCTTCACCTTTTCTTCCTTAAGTAGCATGTGAGAAGGACCATATGTCTTAAACTGAGAAATAATACAGTTCTTGTTCAGGCTAAAATATGCTATCTGCATTGCTTTTCTGTATGAGCCTCCATCAGAGACCCAAACTACATGATAAAATAGTAGAATTTCATTTGTTGGAATTGTTAGAATTCTTACCATAAGCTTAAAAGGATACCAGCACTTATTCATAAGCATATTTATATGTTAAACTCCCATTCAAGTCATAAATCATTTAGGATCTACACCTTGATATAGTAAAATGTGATGTTGTTATTGATTTGCAGTAAAATCGTGTTGTCAAGATTACATTCTTGTTCTCAAGGATACATTTGTGTCAGAAGATCTTACCTTAAAAATCCCTTTGAAATAATTTAGTTCACAGTTTTTTGTGTGTTACTGCATTATTTAGCCACAGGGAGAAATAGTAGAACATTGTTATTTCAGCTTTGCCTCTTTAATAGACTTCTTAACTTGAAAAAGAAACTTATTGGTTTTTCTCCTGCTTTCTAAATGAAAGAAAAGCTATGTTTTAGGAAATGCACAAATCAAAGTTAAACGTAAACATGCAGTGAAAGGCAATATCTTGCAGTGTATGATGGAATTGCAAATTAAGCTGAAATCAAGCATTAATTTAGTCACTGGAGTAAACATTTGGAGATGTTCAAATGAATATGCTGTCTTTACTAATAAATTGTCAATAAAATTTCTCAAGTGTTTTTGTTATAGGATTTAATAAAATTGTGGACCCTGATACAATTATAAAGAACAGAACTTTCTTAGGTGGGAAGCAAATGAGATGCCCCAGGCTGGTAGAGATATATAAATAGATATTAACTCAGCAGGATCTAGGATCAGGAAAAGATCAAAACATTTTAAAAGCTATGTAAACTGGTAACATCACAACATCTGTATTCAGCACCCTACTTTATCAGAGGTCTTTCAAAATGTTATTTCAGATTACTCCTATTGGTTTTATCTAGGTCTGGGAACACCGATAATATTTGAATACAAACCCTCACTTAGGCTGTTAAATGTAACCTCTGTCCAAGATCAGGCTTTAAGAAAATAAGCTTAATGCCCTGCAGGACAGTTCTGCAAAAAAGGACACTAAAAACAAATTCTTCAGTACTCCACTGCAGACACACACACAGACACTTATGCACACAGTTACATATTGACACATATACTGTCAAATTTCCATTTTGTTGGGTTTTTTCTAAATATTTGTAAATTAACAACACCCTTGTCCCCAAATGGTCATTCATTTCACAGTATTTTAATGTTTTCTTCAAAAGACAACACTGATCCATGTTGCTGAAATCTGCTATAACTGGATTCTAGATTTGAATTTGGCATAAAAAATATTATTCTCATCTAGTGCCTTTTCACTCCTTAAGTTCTCTGATAAAAGAAATACAATTATATAGACAAACTGCAGTAAATTAATCTAAAAATATTCACTGTCTAGGTCTTAGTCCATGCTGCATATTTTCAATCCATATATTTTTTTAATGTTTAAAGGAAAAAAATTCCATTTTTGCTCTGCTTCTCAAAGCCTTTTAGAAACCTGTCTGGTAGTAATTTTATCCAGCTTCCTAGTCAGACACATAATCTGTTTACCACATAAACCAAGGACAAATAATTGCAGAAGAGCCTTAGGGAATGAATGACACTTTATGAAAGTGTAGTTGCTTTGGATGAAAATCTGTACAAAATAAGCTCATGGTTAAATGCATAGGTTGTATGATTGTTTGTCTGAGCTCTAGTGCAGACAGTGGGAAAAAGTCACATAAATTTTTAAGGTAGCCATACATTTATATATTACAGAAGATGTTGAGCTGGAAATGGCAGTCAGTTCATATATATTCTTTCAAACTAGTTCTTTCTTAACTGAGCCTGCTCCCTCAGCTAGAAGAGGCTTTTCCAGGACAGCTTAAAGCTGTGACAAAAAACTACCTGAGCCTGTGAAATCCTGTTAGGGAAACTCAGTTCCTTTTTGGAGACATCTAATCAGATGCTGTCTGGTGCTTGAACTTTCTCACACTCAGTAGTTCATTCTTAACACTCTTTTAACAAGTTCATTTTGGGACCAGTGTGAGAAAAAACTTCACTGTGCTTTCTTTCTAACACTTTCTCTTTTTTTGGTTTTGTTTGTTTGTTTGTTTTTGTTTTAGTTGTAGGTTGAAACAGAAGGAAAAATTTAAAAAAATAAAAATTTTTTAAAAGTAATTATTACCATGAGTTAATTTATGCCAAAAAATATAACTCAGAACTAAAAGTGAACTTGAGCTGGATTCTGAACTTTCAGTTTTCCCTAGGTAGGTCTTTCCACACAATTTTCAAATTAATTTTATACGTTTAAATCTGTATCAAAAGGTTGTTGCTTTACCTTCTCTCACACACTGGTGAATTCAACTACAGTTGTTCCAGGCTGACAGTTGTAAGTTGATTAACTCTAGGCTTTTTGTTGAGTGAGGGTCCAAGCCAGTAAAAATGTGTATGGTAATGCACTATTTAAAATTGAGAATGAATATGAACAGGAAAAAATAATTTTTCTCAAAACTTGAATTTAGAAGAATGTCATGCACAGATTAATGGCCTTGTAGATACAATGACCTGTGGATTGACAGACTGCAGTGCCAGCTGTGGAGCCAAACATAAATGCTGTCCTCCACAACTGAGTTTTTCTGTAAATGTCAGTGTCAGTTGTTTCCTTCCTCTGACCAGAAGAACAAATGTGTGCAGTCTGCAAATTAGAAAATCGGCAGCAGCTACTGTTCAGCAGCAACATTTGTAAGAGCTCTGAGGCTGGAAATCAGATTGTTTTAGGCTTCTAGTTAGATGTGCCTGTCAGAGTAAATGTGTTTTAAAATACTTACCAGGGAAGATGAGAGGCTTTTCCAGAAGACAGAGAATTGCTACTCAAAATATGTACTTCTTTTTTATTTAATATCAGGCTGGAGCCTTTCACAACATTAGTTTCCCCCCTTCTTTACTGACATCATAGGCCTGTTTTGCTATCTTTATAATTTCTTATTTTGTAATCTTCCCTTTTGAGAAGTGGTATCATTTGTACATTGTAGCATTTGGTTTTGCATGAAAGCACTTCCTCTAGATACATTCAGAATTAACAGGTTTGCTTTGTAGCTCACCAAAATTTTTCAAAAACGTCCTGCTTAATTTTTCTTTCATTACTTTATTAATGAAAGGGAGGGATGAAGGAAAGAAAGATGGAGAAGGGAAGAGGAAAAAGGGAGAGGGAGGGAAGTAGAGATGGAGGGAGGGAGCAACTCTGGTTGTGTGTACAGACTGGGGAACGAGAGGTGGGAGAGCAGCACTGCAGAAAGAGTCCTGGTCAATGTCAAGTTGAATATGAGTCAGCAGTGCCCTGGCAGCCAGGAGGGCCAGCCGTGTCCTGGGGGGACATCAGGCACAGCATTGCCAGCCTGGCGAGGGAGGGGATTGTTCTGCTCTGCTCTGCACTGGAGCAGCCTCACCTGGAGTCCTGGGGCAGTTTTGGGGTGCCTCCATATAAAAAGAATATTAAACTATTAGAGAGTAGCCAAAGGAGACCACAAGAATGGGAAGGGTCTGGAGGGGGAGCTGTATGAGGAGCAGCTGAGGTCACTTGGCTTGTACAAACTAGAGAGGAGACTGAGGGGAGACATCAGGGAAGCAGAGGGGCAGGCACTGATCCCATCACTCTTGTGATCAGTAACAGGACTCGAGAAAACAGCATGAAGCTGAGTCAGGGGAGGTTTAAGTTGGATATCAGGAAAAGGTTTTTCACATAGAGAGTGGCTGGGCACTGGAAAAGGCTCCCCAGAGAAGTGGCACAGCACCAAACCTGACAGACTTCAAGACTGACTTTTGGACAATCCTCTCAGGCACATGGTGTGACTCTTGGAGTGTCCTGTGTGGGGCCAGGAGATGGACTCAGTGATCCTGATGGGTCCATTCCAACTCAGCATATTCTATAATTCTATGAAGAGAAGAAGAGATAGAAACAATAATTGTTTCTTCAAATGATCTAGTGGAGGAGACAAAACTACAAAAAGAATTTAAGAAATAATGTTCAGTGGTAGAAGGATTTTACAATTTTTTCCAAGGCCAAATAAACCATTTGTTACCTTTCTTACAGAAACATTTATTTTGAAAATACTGACTTTTTCTACCTTTACAGATAAAGATTGAGGAGAGTTCCAATAAAGAATGATTTCTGCACATGCAATTAAAATAGTGTGTAATGAATTCAGCTCTTAAGAACAAGCACCTCAAAGATTATTTTTATTATCTCAGTAGCTTTTTATTTTAATTTATATGTCTGTGTGTCATTTCCTTAACAAATGGACACATGGCAAAATTCTAACCTCAGTAAAAACAGGCTGAGGCTGAGCAGTATTTTCACACCAGGTACTGCTGACTATATAGAGTGAGATTTCCCTTTGCTATGCAAGCATGTCACAACTTCACTATGTAAGATGAAAAATGGCATGTTTTTTCATACTTAGGATATTGTTTACCATGAATATAGGGACAATACATGTTGCTAATGCCAGTTCTATATTTAAATCTATGTTTATTACAAATAACTATTTTGGAAAAGATACAAAATTTATTTAATTAATCCATAAGAATTTTTTAAACATATTCTGTCCTCTAGAAGCCTTGCTTAAAAATATTTAAATGTAATTAGATTATTAGTGATATCAGTTTCATTTTTTGGCCAGTTTCCTAGCAAAATAGTGAAATGTCCAGAGTGCTGTAGAATTTGGCATATTTGGACAGGCTCTGGACTAAAATGGTAATGCTAATGGAGGTCAGTGGTGAGGTGCACCAGGAAATTTTACAAATATCTGCTGACATACTTATTAATTCTAGGGCATAGTCAAACACTTTTTGGGTCATTGTTCCTCTCTGATGGTTTAAACAAAAGTGCAGATTAATTTGGATACTCCCCTATTTTCTACATGTGAACAATAAGACCCAAAGACAATGAAGTCAATGACTGTTAGACAACTAACCTATCCTTTAAAAATAGATCTCACAATAAATCTGTGTAATTGTTTAAATGGTATTGCCTCCCAAAACATGATGAAGTCCTAAATCTGGGATACTCCTCCTGCATGTCCCTGTATTTGCACTAAATTTCTAAAATGAGTTGTCATGGTTTGAAGGACAGGTGTCTGTCAAGGAAGGTGGGAAACCTTCCTTGGATAGAGGATGACCCCCCTCCCTCCTCCAAATTACTATACCTTTGAAATTATGGGGCTCTCAGGCAAAGATGTGGTGAAAAGAATAACAGTTCTTTACTAGGGTTATATATCTATATATATCTAACAAGACAGTTAAACTGCAACAATAAGAGAACAGACAAACCCTATAACAGTCCTTTCTCTGTTGTTGGGCAATTCTCTGTTAGGGCAGAGAGGCTGCAGTAACTTCGCCACGGCTGCAGAGAGCGCTGTGGCGCAAGTGCAGCGACCTCTCCATGTGGCAATGGTGGCTCCAGCAAGCGGGAGAGGGAGAGGGGAGATTGCTCCTGGTGCAAACCCATGGGGCAGCAGCCTGGCTCAGCACCAACCTCAGCAGTGGGCAGCAAGCAGCGCAGGCAGGCAGCTCCGACTCGGGAGCAATGGACCTCGGTATCACTCACCAAGGGGCCAGAGGAAGGCAGGAACAGCAGAGATGAGCAGACTCCGGCACCGACCCACATGGAGCAGAAACCCAGGCTGGTGGCAGAGACAGCAGAGGCGAGCAGCTCCGGGCGGTGACAGTTCCAGCATAACTCTGTACCCTGTGCCGCAGTGGGACCCTCACGGAGATGTCACAGTGTATCCGTGCTCTGGAGCGAGCAGGCGGAGACATCGCAGTGTTCTGGTGTTCCCGGAACAAAACCGGCACTCACTGCAGACACGACTGTTCTCTCTGAACGCCGAGCCCAGAAGGAAACAGCAAGCCCAGTCTCCACCCCCCTCTCGCCAAAGTCTTGAAAAGTCCCCCGTCACCTCTCACGATGATAGGATCCAGCCTCTGGGGAAACAACCCCCTTGCCAGCATCTCTAGCTCTTGTTTCTTTAATTGGAGAAATTGTCCTGGCATCTGGGTTGGGCAAGTGATTCTTTTTGTCCTTATGTATCGCCCATTCTGGGTGGTCAGCATGGAATGCGGTTGGATAGACAGCTTTCTTTGTTCTTAAGTATCGCTCATTAGTTCCCAGCCAGCCCCTCCCCACCTACACAGCCTCCCTGCTACATGGGGGAAAGAAATTTTCATTTGTCAAACCCATAACATGAGTATTCTTTAAGCACAATCACTTTAGGAAGCTGTTCCACAATCTAATAAACTTCAATGTCAAGATATTTCCCTTGACTCTTTAAATATTTTCATTACCTCAGTTTAGTCCCATTGCCATTGAATACACCCCAAACTGTTTCTGTCTGCTTTGTTGTTCCAAAATTCAAATCCTGAACTCAATTTTACAGATATGTTTGTGACAAATATAGTGGGACAAAAAGTTCTTAACAAGGTTGATAGTCCAGCCTATGTACAATCTGAACAAGGAGGGAAAGTTCTTTCAGCTGTTGAAAGAGAAATCACAGGAGTCTTACACACAGAGCAATTTATATTCCTGCATATAAACTGGGAATTATAACTAGTGGCCATGCTGGATAGAAGGTCAAACTGCATTTTTGAACCATAAAAGGATAGCTTCTGTAGGGAGCCAATGACTCCCACTTGCAGGAACTTTTTTTATAAATACATAAATTATTTGATAGCTAACATGAAAATTCTTCAAGAGGAATTAAAATTTTCCTGATGTCCCATCAAGAAAAAAGTGCATGTGAAGACATGGCCAATTGGTTCGTGAATTCAGAAATCAATAAGGGGCAACTGCAGGAAGGTATCAGTAAGGTTTATTTTGTTCATGAATCCCAAAACTCTGCTGTCTTTTCAGACCTCACCATTTCTTCATATTGGCATCATTTCTCATTTATTTTCAATGAGGAATTTATGAAAACACGCCATGTAGATGTGCTCAACTATTTTGTTCCTCATTTTATAAAGAGAGAAATATGAGCTCGTGTGCATAAGGTTAAAATATCCAGTTGCATGACTGTATCATAGAATTCACTTATTTCTTTGTAAAAACAGCTCTCTAATGAGCATTCATTTGGAATTAATTAACACCACCATACACTTATTTGGTTTCTGGATGCTGGAACAGCTGAATAATCCAGATATTTGGTACCGTAAGATTGGCAAACATAACTGAAATCAACTGTTGCTCAAACTTACATATTTTCTGTGAAATTACATTGTTTCTCTGGGCTTCTTTTATATATTTTCATGTGGAAAATTAGATTATTTCCATGAAGTATTGTCTCAAATGTCTTCTTTATTAATTTCTCTAAAAACAAATACAATATTTAATGGACAAAGTCCATCTTGTCCTCTTTTGGGTATAGATTAAATTGATGTTTTAATATTTTAATGAAGGTGCAGATTTTCACAATATAATCTTATGTTCATCCTCTTCCATTGCAATGATGTTAAAGGCATGTTCAGATTCTAGATCTTACTGTGCTTTTATTCTCCCTGTCTGCACTGCCTAGATTAGATTGATTTGAGAATTTAGTAATAGGTGATGGATACTGTATTCCAAGAACATTTGCTAAGATATTTTGCTCCTTAATGAGAAGTTTTGTCTTATTTATGCACTTTATGAAGTAATATCTTGATCATTCTAGTATTGCTCTTATCAGAAAACCACATATAGGATGGTTCACTGCGTGCTCTTGCCATTTTCAAACTTAATCAACAACCTTAATCAGATGAAGAAAAAAGTGCTTTTTTCCTAACATATGATTGAAAAAGACTATATGTTCATGGATCAGCTTTGTTAATGGACTTTCTTGAGCAGTTTTACCTTCTTTACTGCTTAGATGTATTACTAATGTGCCATGAAATTTTCTTATCACTATATTATTTGTTAAAGACTTGCAACTTTATATTGTGTTGGCCTTTACATAACAACCCATTTAAGATGGATATCATTTAAGATATTATTCAAAATATTCTGTACGGTAATTTTTTGTGATTTAAATTATCTATTTCATTATCAGCAGAAGGAGGAATTATTTGGTTGATAAATGCCTTGGAGTTTGCTCGTTATTCATAGACATAGCGAGCGTTACAAATTTGGGGTCTGATAGAGATGCATGTCACTGTGATGAGATATTTCTTTGTTTTCTTTAGTATGTACTAAAGTTTCTGATGAAAGATGAGTGTATGGTAGATAAACATACATTTTGAACATGCTAGGTGTCACTCATTCTCCTTGAAATTCTACGAAAACATATGTCATGATCTGTGCTCTACAAAGGAGCCCATCCACTCTACAGGTTCTTATGTTAAGTATGTTAATATGTTAATTATATTAACATTAATTATATTACTATGCTAATATTTTCCCCCAAATGAAATTGTTGAACCATACTTTACATATCAGCATTTGCCTAGTAAAGCTTCATCTCTTCTACTCTTCAGCTGATGTGAAAGAGAGATATTTTCTTTTTGTCAGAAGCCACAAACAGAAATCAATGGAGGATCTCGAATAACTGAACATGTAGCCATCTGCACTGGTTGAGAGCTTAGTGAGTCTTCAGAATGGAGCCAAATTAGTCACAAGAAAGATGCTTTGGCAGCATCAGAAATACAAGACAGTATGGATTAATCAGAAATACAGTTTTTTACAGGAAGTTGCTTAGGGATTGATCAGAAACAGAAATTAGTGTGGGATTAGTATGTGCTCACTTTCAGATCTTCAGGAGTATCTTTCACAATTCTTTTTCTCTTTACAGCAGATTCAAAAAACTACATACAATTTTTTAGCTATAACTAAGTTGTCTGGATTTTACTGTTGCCTTTGAGATGGCAGGTTGTTAAAGAAAAATATGAATGTTAGTCATAGGTATAGACACGTGAAGAAGCAGAGCATTTGCAGAAATCATAAAAAATAGATTTCTACTTCTAGAATAGATTAATGAGATCCCAGCAAGAACTAAAGGTTGTTACTATAGGAAATGTCATTCCCGTAATTAAGTTATACTTTAAAGTGGCATACTCAAGTGTAGTGCAACATCTGAGGTTAAGCATCCACCACCAAATGAAAAATTTCTGTAGAATCCAGTTGTAATTTAGTTTCAAAGCCAGAAGACAGTGTCAGTGTGTCTGCATTTGAGCTAGATGGTCGTCACAGTCAGTAGACATCAAATCAGTACAGTTAATGGTCCCTAGAGTTCACCAAATATCTGGTTTTCCATCTCAAGCTCATCCTGACTTCACAAGCTTTATAAACTAGATCACCATGGACTACAGTGGAATTTTAGGCAATGATACACAGGTAAACAAATGAAATATAGACACCTACAAATCTGGGGCTGAATCCTACGTGACTATGACTGTGCTGAAGTCATAACTTTCTCTGTCAGCTAAAGGGAAGTACAAAGAATGATCTCAATCTACATATTTTCACTCAAGCATAGAGAGGCACAAACTGATGAAAAAAGGTTTTCTTTTGAAGACAGAGGCATTTAATTCATGTTCGTTTAGAAACTGACTCTAGTTGAGATAAAGGAATGAATGATAGCAACAGAACTTCTGTCTCTTTTATTAGGAAAAAATGCAGAGAATAAGTGCATATGATTGCAAATAAGTCCAATTTCTATTTCTTTGTGAAAATGTACTGCTTGTTGCCCTGTCAGTCCACATTAATGATTTAAAAATATGGATTAATTATACACCTTGATTGCAACACTTTCTAAGTCCTATTAAATATCACTGGGACTTCAGAAACATGAATCACTTAGGCTATGACTTGTGATGATAAATTCAGTGTGGTTATATATTTTTAATTATTGCCGCATCTTTCTGCAGATGCCTGAGAAATATTAAATACTGACAATATTAGTTTGAACATATTAGATCTGTAGATCTTACTGTAAACTTGACTGAAATGATGACTCGTGTATTTTTAAATCTTTATTTTAAAAATATAGGTGCATAAATACATATTTATGTCCAACAGTACAGCAAAATTAAGAATGTCGTGCTGGCTTCTGCAGTATGCCTACTGAAAGATGACTTTAACTTTTTTTTGGTCACCATATAAGGACAATTCTGCAGTAATGCAAACACTGTAACACCATTAATCTTGACAGATCTTTATAAATTTCTTTCAGCTTCAAATGTCAGGCATATATACAGTAGTTGGTGACTTGAATCCAGCCATATTGGAACTTCTGAAATTTAGGATTTGGTTTTGAGGATGTTTGTCTAGTTTCATGTTTTCTGTTAGGTAGATTCCAACATTGGCACTTTTGATGTGTTACATTCAATATTTTTAAAAGTGCAGTTTCTAAGGGTGTGATTTTGTCAACTTCTTAATATTGTAATGTTTTATTCTTGTTTTCCAAATCAGCTTATATTTTCATTGTAATTTGTATTGAATGTTATTTTATGTGGGCTTCATGTAAAAGTGAGGTAATATTCTGTATTTCAAAAGTATAGACAGACAAGAAAATAAGAAGTAATAAGATCTTTATAGAAAAAACATTTCACAAATTCCTTTTGCTATTTTATGAGGATTAATGGACTTTTAGAAAAATATAATTTTCCAACAAAACTGCCTTTCTTTGATGGGAAATTGTATCCCTGAAAAACTTTATGACCAATACTATTTAAATTGAATAAATGACAATGTGTATGTTACCCACCTAAGTGAAATTTCAGATCAGTGCAAAAATCCAAAGGACCACCAAGGCAGAAAGTTCTGCAGATGGGGGTCGAAGGACTACTCCAGGCAAAGGGTTGCCGAACACCTACGGTGGTATACAGGGTGCGTAAAGCAGAATTGCCAGACCTGTGAGAGAGTGCTGTGGCCTGTGATGCGTTCGGTGTGGAATTGCCTGATCTGCCGGTATCACCGGCAGCATTCGGCCTTCAGGCTTTGGGCGGCAGCACTGGATCCACATAACAACTGGAGGAAAGTGTGATGGGACCTTGAGGCGTTGAAAAATGCCAAGTTGCCAATTCGTTCTTGCTGTCACCACCATCGTTCCAACTGGGTCTGCCCCACATCAGCGCTGTCTGCACAGTCACCTCAGCAAACAGCGGATCGTCCTGCCACAGCACCCACGGCGCACCCTGAGCTGCGGTACAACCCTGTCGCCGCGAGTAGTCCTCAATGACCTATCGTCCGCTCTGCCACTCCATCGTCGCCGCCACCTTCCGCCACTGTGAGCCGTCAGCCGCGGCTTGCTGCCTCCCTCTGCTTATCATCACCACATCTGCCTCCCTATCTGCCTACCACCTGTGCCCAGCGTCTAGTGACATCGACATCTTGCGCTGTTGGGTACCATCAGTCGCGACCCGGCACTACCATGTGCTTGTCATCGCCGCCATCCGCCAGTGACTGCCGCCAGCTGATGCCACTGTGTGCTTCAAGCACAGTTGCTGAGACCATCACGTTGTACCACTGGTACGGCCACCCAGTGCTGACCAACAAACACTATTGGTGCTACTGGCCTGGAGACCGATGTGACTGGCAGCTGCCACATGTCGGTATTGCGCAGTGCGCTCCATCACCCGCACAGCCGCGGCTGGTGGAGCCCACCGCTGCTCAGCAGGGGCTTCCTGCCATCTCGCGGCTGGGGCCGCGGGGTGACAGGTTGCTCCCGGGGCGTCCTGCCATTCCGTGGCTGGGGCCACGGGGTGACAGGTCACCCTCTATAGGCATCTTCCCAAATTTTAATTCTGTTACCAATGCTCCTGTATTTTCCCGTACCAACAATCCCTTTACCTATGTCCCATGCTTTCCCTAAGTCTTTTTTAGATAATGAGGGGATTGGAAGGGGAACAAGCCGAGGCCTCAGGACGAATAGCAGAGGCTTTACGACTTGAAGGAGAACTATTTTCTTTTTTCTTTTATATTGTAGACGTAATTTTTCTTCCGGGTTTAATGATGTTGATTTGACACGCCACAGAGAGGCCTAGCCCAACCCCCATGCACTGCCATCGCCAAGAGTTCCCCCCGCTTCCTTCGGAACTGCTGGATCATTCCAACATCAGATGTCTTC
>VZRJ01009773.1:0-15194 GCA_013397565.1 Ptilonorhynchus violaceus | reverse complement strand
TTGTGCCATCCAAAAGCTGCCTGCACAAACGTGTCTGGCTGCACCTAACCTCCTCATGACTGCCTTTCATGTGCTCCTTAGACACTGGGGCTAGCTCTGAGCCGGCAGAGTCAGACAAGGCCAGGAATTGGCAGGCAAAAAAGAGTCTTGAATTGCAGGTGGGGGATGGGCATGGAAGAAATTAAAATGCAGAGGAGGCCTAGCAGGGCAAGACAAGGAGTTGCTTGCAGTCATTCAAGGAATATTTAAGAATGGCTCGCAGACAAATGTGGCCAGGANACAAGGCCAGGATCTGGCAGGGGAATAGGAGTCTTGAATTGCAGGTGGGGGATAGGCATGCAAGGCTATAGAAGGCAAGGGAGGCCTAGTAGGGCAAGACAAGGAGTTGCTCACAGACATTCAAGGTACATTCATGGATTGGTCGCAAACAAAAGAGGCCAGGAGAGACTTGTCTGTCTGACCTTGTTTTTCAATGGGCCATCTGCAACAGTTAAGTGAAACACTGTGGCTTTATCCTTTCCTTCCTGTGCAAAAGAACTGTCATTCTGGTGCCAGAGCCCATGGGCAAAATGTGGATTGCCTGTGCAAAACCTAAGCCATGCTAGGATTTGTGCCATCCAAAAGCTGCCTGGACAAACATGTCTGGCTGCACCTAACCTCCCCATGACTGCCTTTTATGTGCTTCTGAGACACTGGAACTAGCTCTGAGTCTTGGGAGTCTTCTTGAGAGCAGGCAGAGCAAGACAAGGCCAGGAACTGCCAGGGGAATAGGGGTCTTGAAATGCAGGTGGGGGATTGCCATGCAAGGATATAGAAGGCAAGGGAGGCTTTGCAGGGCAAGACAAGGAATTGCTCACAGACATTCAAAGTATACTCAAGGATTGCTCGCAGACAAAAGTGGCCAGGGCATGCTGGTCTGTCCTACCTTGTTTTTGCATGGCCCCTGTGTAATAGGCAAGTAAAACCCTGGGGCTCTGTGCTTTCCTTCCTGTGCTCCTCCTGCAGCCTGGACACTGCTCACAGAACCATGCTGCTCTGCCGCTTCACTTGCCTTCTGGAACTTCATGGTCTTTCCTTCTGCCAGGCTGCAAAAAGAGTCTGTCTACTTCTTGCACAGTACACTGTGCCGGCAAAGAAACGCTCCTGCCCACTGCTTCAGCTGAAACACGCCAGTGCCGAGCACTTTCCTTCTCAGTGCTACATAACGCCATGTTCTGTCTCTCTTGTAGACTGAATCTAAATGGAAACGTTTTCAGCTACATCTCGCACAGACAACTGTGCCAGAACAAGAAGCTTGCTTCGAGCTTGCCCGTCTGTGCATGAGAACTTGTATTTACACCACAATCAAGGGACAGTTCCCTTTCCTTTATAACCTGATAACCGCTGACAGATTACTGTGCATGTTCCTTCTCAGCTGGGGCTGTGTTCGTTTCTTCTTAGCTATACAGAACATCTCATTTTTCACTTATGGAGATTTGAGATTCAAGCTCTGAAATAGCCTGCAGCTCTTCCCATAAACAGCACTAAGATCTGAAACCCACCAATGACATTCACCTTTGCCTGTTATCCACGGGTATACTGCAAGCATCCACAGTGTCCTGTGCACAGTTTTTCCTCAGCTCTATGTACAGTGATACACTTTCTGTTTCACAGAATCCAAAGTATCCATCTAGCTCGCACTCATAGAAATGTGCCAGGAGAGAAGTACTCCCTGGATTAGTCTTTCTGTGTCCAAGACTTTCAACAAACAGCCACAATCTGGGCGGTGAGAACGGCTAATGAATGTTTTTGTCCTGGCACATTTTTCTGTGCAAGAAGTCAATCCAGATCTTTGCTCCTTGAGAGGCTGGAAGGTATGCGGTGATCCTTACAGCTGAGATGGAATGTGTATAGTACACCACCACTTGACAGCAGTTTGCAGGTTGCAAAGGAAAGAGGACTGCCCCTTGATTGCGGTGCAAAGACAAGTTCCCGAGCGTCAGGGGCAAGCTCTGAGCAAGCTTCTTGTCCTTCATCCAGTTCTCTATGCAAGACATAGCCCAAACCCTTTCCATTTAGATTCCAACTACAAGAGCGACAGAATGTGGTGGTATGTAGCGCGAAGAAGTCCCTGGCACCAGTGTGTTTTGGCAGAAGCGGTTCACAGGAGCCCCTCTGTGCTGGCAGAGTGTTCTTGTGTGAAGAGTAGACAGCCTTTTCGCAACCTGGCAAAATGAAAGTGCATGAAGTTCCAGAGGGCGAAGAATGAAGGGGCACAGCAGCACAGTTTTGTGCACAGCATACAGGCTGCAAGAGGAGTGTAGCTGCCACGTGCTTGCCTGCTGAATTCAAGTGATCATTTCTAAGGGGAAAGTTCAACCACAGGTCCCTTTGCTGGCACACAGTCCTCTCTGAGCCTTCTGTGGAAACAATGCCATTTAGCTTTAGACACTGAGATCCAGAGAACACGATGGTAGATGCAGTGGAGATGGAAAGTACAGAGTACAGTGATGAATTTGGTGTGGCTTACATGCAGCAAGGGGAAGGTGCAGCCCAGCAGTGGTTTTTACATAATAGAGGCTTTTCTATGACAGCAGCTGCTGAACACTGGAAAAAGACCTGTGAGGCTGGAAAAATGCCACTGCACAGATATGTGAGAAGGAAGGTCCTGGCATGCTGTGCACAGTTGAAAGACGGCTAGGAGAAGGGAGTTGGGTAGGAATGCCTTCTGTCCTGACACTTCCTTCTCGGGGAGATAGAGCTGCTTGCACTCAGTGACACTGAAGGGCTGTGAAAGTGGTTGCACTGCAAAGATGACTTTTCACAGGGAAGAGGGAAGCTCAGCAAATGCTTTCTGTCCTGCCACATCTCTCAGACTCAACTACAGCTGGAAATGCTTTGCTTTAGTCATGGACTCTGCCACCTGTAAAGAATGTGCTGCTATATATAGCTGAGAAGGAGCGTGCGAATCACTCGTGTGTTTGGTCTAGTTTACAAGGGGAAGATGAAGGGCAGCACTGGGTTTTTGTTTGAGGACATTTTCTTTGGGAACACCTGCTGGATGCTTTGAAGGGCTTTGGGATCTGCAAGAGGGAGACACTAGGACGGTACATGGAGCTTGAGGGAGAGTGCATATCTGCAGGGAGTTTGATGCAGTTCAATGCATGCGAGTTACATGTTGAGCCAGCAAGAGCATTCTCAGCTGACACTGGTTGTGAACAAGGTTTTGGCTGGACATTTGCAATTCTGTCACTGGCCTTCAAATACGACTGTACAAAGAGTGCTGAGAAGGAAGATGCACAACCTGATGATGTGGTATATGTAGTTGAAAAGAAGGAGTCATTCAGCAACTGTTTCTTTCCTGGTATGGGAATTCTTCTTGACCCTTGATTGTGGTGCTGATTAGGTATTTTAAATGGAAGGTGAATTTTATTCTGAGTGGCATGCTGAATCTTGCCTAGAGACCTCCAATATCCACTGCCTTAAATAAAATGTAATAAAACAAAAGAGGCAGTGCTGAGTATCATTTTTCTTATGCACCTTTAAACTGCACAAAACACATTTGTATGATGCTTCTTCTTTTTAAGCTGCATCTGCCTTTGTGCTTTTGCTCTTTCACCTAGCCCAGCTCCATAATTTTCATCTGGATACAATAGACTGGGTTTCACATTCACTTGGAAGGATAGCAACACCATGCAAATCGGGGCTATGAGCTTTCCTTTCAAACTCAATGTATTATCACCTTCTTTCTTTCAATAATGCAGAGCTCCTGAACCTAAACTAAGTGTATCAAGTGGCAATATTGGTCACAAAAGGTGCCCACTCCGCAAGCTGTCTCTACATTTAACTCGTCTCCTTTGAAAAGCAACAGACCTTGAAGTTATGCACTTTCCTGCTCAGCTACATGTCCCATCACATTCCTTATCTCTTGCAGAGCCCAGTTTCAAAATGTACTAAATCCAGCTGCCATACCAAAGCTCTGACAACAAAAAGTAAGTGCTGGCCTTCACTCTCCCCTTGCAGTTTATAAAGTGCAGCACACAGAGGGCTGCTTGCTCAGCTCTATGGATGCTCATGCACTTTCGGTCTCATAGAGTCCGGTTACAAAATTAGAAAAGTTCAGCAGCTGGTTCCACAGAAAAGGTTCGAGAAGAAAGAGGCTGCGCTAGAATTGCATTTTCTTTTGCAGCCTATCAACTGCACAACCAACAATAAAACGATTCGTCTTCCTTCCCAGCTACATGCAGGATCACATTCTTTCCGGCTCCAAGAGCCAGCATCCACAACGGAGCTCTTCCACTAACTGCTCCCCCACGAATGGTGCCGGCACAGAAAAGCCAGTGCCTTTTGCGTGGGCAGGGGTCGCGCTCCTAGAAACAACCACACGATGGCGCTGTCGACTCACAAAACAACCACAGGCGCCTCGCCCACCTCCAAAGCACCCCAAGTGCACAGCCACCTTCCAAGCCTCACTGCTCCCACTTCAACGGGGTCAGCACAAAAACATTTTGCTGCTCTTCCCCTTCCGAATGCAAACTCTTCTCTGCACCACACTCCTATGGTAACGCCAACTCCTTTGCCCTAAAACATCTTTTTACTCTTGCACAGTCCGTCCACACACTTGAAAACATCTGGCAAAAACAGAGCTCCCAGAAGTGCCAGCTGAGAAAGCTCTTGCCACCTACAACTTCAACTGTACTCATTAGCACGCTATCTGCACTTTCCTTCTCAGCTCTAGCTTCCATCAGAATCCTTCAGTCTCATAGAGTCAGCATCCAAACACAATGGCACCAGGGACTGCTCACACCCTAAAGGGACCAGGACCAAAAGCTCGACCGCTTGGCTTTGGCATTCCCACTGAAAAGTTCAATAACTCTAACCAATTGAACCGCCTACCAGGAAAAGCAATTAAACACACTAAGACCATCCAATGTGGCAATCCAGAAGTGGTTTATTTGCCAAAGAGGGTAACTACAAGCCCATCTCCAAAGAAATGGCATCCCTTCCTCCAAAATACAAAACGTGCCGGAATTGATTCCATACAAAGGTGCCAGAAGACTGTTACTGGGCATTACCTGCCCAGGCCACTAGACCAGTTGCACACCAAGAGTGAGCAGAGCTGCTTACCTTATCCAAAAGAAGTGGACTGCCAGAATTTCAGAAGGCCATGTCGGACAAGTGGAAACCACATGCCCAACTGAATCTTGCAGGAGACCCCCTTCAAAATATTGGATACCGTCTCCATAATTGTACAAATTGAGGGAGTACTTCCACACCAAATATGCCAGCACAGAAAGTTGCTGCTGTCCTTTACCTATACTGGGTAGAATTTTATCTGCCCCTGAAACACCTGGGCTAGGTGCTTTCCTTCCCATGGAAAAGCATTGTCATCCTCTTTCAGGAACTAACCAACAGAAAGTTGGGTACTGTTATGAATGGGAGAGAGAGCTTTTTGATGGCCTCTGCCTTTGCTCAGATTTCTAGCAATAGGCAGTAGCTCTTTTGAGATGGCCTGCACCTCAAAACTCACTCTACCTCTCAAGTTCTTTAATCATGACTGATTGGGTCTATTGCAACATGAATTATCTATTGAATAGACACAAGTAAAACAGACATAGGACTTTAACAGATTATTTAATTACACAGGATAAACAAGACAATTACTACTAGTAGATTACAATACAAATATACAGTGCACAATAAAGGTACCTATATTACCGCTAGCGAAGAAATAGTATAGATTAGAAGCCATGTGACTTACCAAGCCGAATTATGGTGTGCAAGGCTTCTTTCACCCAACTTCTAGAAGAGAAGAAATACACAAGCCTGGTGTCCTGGAACTTGAGGGGTCCCCCCCTTACACATCTTAAGAGGCGTGTAGAATGTTTTCCGATTTGTGAGAGGTACAGTAGATATTTCATAGCTGTAAAATTTTAGTGTCTGTCAGTCACAAATTCCAGCATAATCTCCCCTCACAGCAGCCGTTTCTTGTCAGTTGTTCATGTCAGCCTTGGATGCCTGAGTGTCTCACAAGACTGAGCAAAAAAGGGGAGATCCCCTAATTTATGCGAACAGCAGATAACCTTCCTGATGGCAAGAAGGAAGGTGGGGGGTGGGGGGGGTTGAGCTGCCTCACTACAGGTACCACCTCCGATATCAAATACGGTCAAGAATTGCTCCTCCACAGAAGGTGACAGGACAGAAATGTCTTGCTGGACTATATCTCCCCATGCTACCATAACACGTGCTGCACCAACACTGGGACTATGTCGTTTGCTTCCCAAGGAAAGGCACTCGGAGTCACTTGGCCTTGCCTTGCCTTCAGTACCATTACGTAACTTTGCCTAGCCTACCCTTGCTTTGCCTTCCATCCTACGACTTCCTTGCTTTGCTTTCCCTTGCCTACTGCTCCTTCGCCTTGCCTTGCCTTGCCTTCCTTTCCATTCTCTTCCCTTCCATGCTGGCAAGGCAATGCCATCAAAGTGTAGGCAATTCAAGACAAATCAAAGGAGAGGTAGGGAAGGCAAGGCAAGAGCCAGTGAGGGAAAAGCAAAGCAAGGCAAGGGAGTGGCAAGCAAGAGAAAGCACAGAAGTTGTAGGCAAGGCAGCTCATAGGAAGGGAAGTCCAGTGATGGGTAGGCCAGGCATGGACAGGAAGGGCTAGGCAATACAAGGCCAGGCAAGAATGGGGCAGGCAAGTCAAGGAAGGGAAGGGGTATACAAGGCAATGCAAGTCAAGGGACAGGTAGGTAAGTCAAGGCAAGAACATGGATGGTATGGTATGGCAAGGAAAGGAAACGGAGGGATAGGAAAAGCAAGATCAGTCAAAGGGGAAGGAAGGCAAGGCATGGCAAGGCCTGGGACGAAAGGAGTAGGCATGTCAAGGCAGTGAATGGGTATGAAAGGCAATGCAGGGTAGGCATGACAAAGGATGGGTTTGCAAAGCAAGGCAAGTAAGAGGTAGGCAAGGCAATGAGAGTCATAGGAGGAATGCAAGGCAAGGCAAGAAAGGAATAGTAAAGGCTTGGTGAGGCATATGTATCCAAGGCAAGGTAGAAGCAGACAAGGCAAGGGAAGGAAATGAAGGGGAAGGCAAGGCACAATGGGACACGGGAGGGTTAGGCAAGGAAACACAGGGATAAAAAAGGCAAGGCAAGACAAAGGAGAGGAATCCAAGACAAGGAAAAGCAAGGCCAGGGGGAAATGGGCTAAACAGCTAAAGGTGGGGGGATGGATACGAAAGGCATTGCAAAGCAAGACAGAAGTAGGAAAGGCAAGGCAAGGGAGGAACAGGAATGGCAAAGAAATTCAAAGTTGGGTAGGAATGGCAAGGCAAGGCAAGGCAAGGCAAGGCAAGACAATGGTAGGCAAGAGAAGGCCCAGAAGTTGTAGGCAAGGCAAGGACAGGGAAGAAAGTGGTAGACAGGACAAGGTGGTGGACAAGTAGTAAGGCAATGTAAGGGAAGGGAAAAGTAGGCAGGGCAAGGCCTGGGGTGTCTTTGCAAGGCAAGACAAGGTTGGGGGAGGCAGAGGAAGTAAAATCAAATTAGAGATTTGCAATGTAAGGGCAGGCCAGGAAAAAGGGGGTAGAGGAGTCAAGGTGGGGAACGGGTGAGCAAGGCAAAACCAGGCAAAGGAGTATTAAGATGGGCAAGGTTAGGACACAGTGGGGTTGGTAAGGCAATTCAAAGTCAGAGCATGCACAACAAGGAGGAGCAGGAAAGACAAGGCAAGGCAAGGTCAGGAAAAAAGGGGAAGGGAGTGCAAGGAAGCAGACAGATGAGAAGGCAATGCAAGACAATGGAGTTGAAGAAAGGACAAGGGAAGGACAAAGAGGGGTGTCATGATCCGCTAATAAGAGCTAGAATTGTGACGGATGGAATCACCGATCTCAGAGTGCAAAAGACACAAACGGGGATTTCAATTTTAATCAACAGTGCACTTTTATTGAGTTCCAACAACACGATTATGCGATAGAGGGGAGAGATATAAAGAAACAAAGTAAAGAAGGGGGGGGGGATAGCTACCAACGGATGATACGAAGTCCTTGTGATCCAGCCAACAGACTCGTTGTCATCCGTGGGGAGTGCTCAGCTTGGTTAACTCAGAAAGTCCCTTTATAGTCCTTTTCATAAGCAGGGGGGCAACTGGCCAGGAGGTGAGGAAACCTGCCACTATTGTTGTGAGGCCTGTGGTTCAGGAATGGGTGTACAGAACAGGTCATTCCTTCTCGCTTCAGTGCAGTCCTTCCCGCCTAGGCAGCAAGGACGGCACGGTGCCATCACGACCTGTACTAATTTCCTCAGGAGTGCATACCAGTCCTCAGCGGGGCACACCCACAGGCAGCACTTGGCAAACATTCCACCTAAGCCAGGCCAGGACTTCTGCGCAAAAGTCCTCTTTTGCTTCTGGGGTGTTTTAGGGTTTTTAGTCTCTGTCCTAGTCGATGATCGTGAGGCAGATGAGGGATTTTCGGACCGTCTCTTACAAGGGGTCATTAAGACAAGGCAAGGGGGGAGTAGAAAAGGCAAGGCAAGTCAAAAGAGGGGCAGGCAAGGCAAAGCAAGGTCTGGGAAGAAAGTGATAGGTAGGTCATTGTGGGATATGGATTTGAAAGGCAATGTGAGACAGCAGAGGGGTATGCATGGCAAAGCAAGGCATAGGTGGGTGGGTTTGCAAAGCAAGACAAGGGCCAGGTAAGCAAGGCAATGAGTGTCATATGAAGAGAAGGCAGGGCAAGTCAAACACAGGAAGAAAGGGGTAGGGAAATCAAACTGAGGGAAGGGTAAGCAAGGCAATGCAAAGGAATGGAGTCCTAGGAAGGGCAAGGAAAAGACACAGAGGTGTGGGTGAGGTCATACAAGATTGTAGTAGGCAAGGCTAGGCAAGACTAAGGAAGGGCAAGCAAGGCAATGGAAGGGCAGGGAAAAAAAGTCTAGGTATGTCAAGGTGGGGGATGCGCATGCAAGGTATTTCTGTTTCCTTGCCTGCCCTTTTAAACCCTTCCTTGCCTTATTTTGCCTTCCATGTCCTTTCCCTTCCTTACCTTGCCTTGCCTTTCCTTCTGAACTATGTATTGCCTTACTGACCCATCCATGTCCTTTCCTTGCCCTTCCTACCACTTCATTGCCTTGCATTGCCTTGCTTTCCCACCCCCCACCTTGACTTTTCTTCTGCTTTTTTCCTGGTCATTCCTTGCCTTACTCGCTGCTCCTATTATTCTCCTTCCTTTGCCTTCATCGCACTTGCCTTGCTTTTTAAAGCTAACCCTTGTCCTGCCTTGCCCTGCTATCCCTCCCTTTCATTGCATTACCTTGCATGCACATTTCCCCCCTTGACCTGCCTACAACTTTCATCCTTGGCTGCCTCTCCTTTGTCTTGCTTTGCCTTTCCCACCTGAACCTTGCATTTCCTTACTGACTGTGCCATGTCCTTCCCTTGTCCTTCCTGCTGCTCCATTTCCTTGCATTGGCTTTCTCATCCATCCCCCACATTGACTTCTCTACACTTTTCTTGGTCTTGCCTTGTCTTGCCTGATCCTCTTACCTAATGACTCTCATTGCCTTGCCTACCCTTCTCTTGTGTTGTCTTACCTTTCCTACCCAGCTCCGCATATCCTTGCCATTCCTGACTATCCCTTCCATTGTTTTATTGACCCTTACTGACCTCTCCGTGTCCTACCCTTGCCCGTCCTACCACTCCATTGCTGTGCATTGACTTGCTCACCCATCCCCCACCTTGGCTTCTCTACAGCTTTTTCTTGGCCTTGCCATGCATTGCCTGTTCCTCTTAGGATACTCATTGCCTTGCCTACCCCTCCCTTTCCCAGCCATTCCTACCTAACCTTGCATATCTTTGCCATTTGTGACATTCCCTTGCTTTGCCTTGCTTCCCTACACCTACCTTTGCCTTACTGATCCCTTCATGTTCTTCCCTTGCCCTTAATACTTCTCCATTGCCTTGCATTGCCCTGCTCACCCATACCCCAGCCTGACTTCACTACCCATATTTTCTTGGCCTTGCCTTGCCTTGCTTCTCCTATGAGTCTCACTGTCTTGCCTACCCCACCTTGCCTTGCCTTGCTTTTGCCACCCTACTACCACATACCCTTATCACTCCTGACCATCCATTCCCTTGCCTTGCTGAGACTTTCCTGTCCTTCCATTGCCCATCCTATACTTCCATTACCTAACAGTGACTTGGTCACCTACTCCCCACCCTTCAGTTTCCCATCCCTTTTTTCCTTGCCTTACCTTCTCCTTCACTTGCCTACCTCTCATTTGCCTTTCTTTGCAAAGCTAACCCTTGACTTTCCCTGCCCTCCTAACACTCCCTTGCATTTCATTGCCTTGCATGCATATCCCCCACCTTCACCTGCCTACAACTTTCTTCCCTGGCCTTGCTTTTCCTTGCCTGATCCTCCTTTGACTTGTCATGTCTTTCCTACCAGAACCTTGGGTTGCCTGAATGCAATTGACTCCATATCCTTGTCCTACCCTTCCTTCCCCTTCATTGCCTTGCATTGCCTGGCTAATCCGTCTCCCACCTTGACTCCCTAACACTTTTTGCCTATGACTCTCATTGCCTTGGCTACACCTCCCTTGCCTTTCCTTGCCCTTCCTGCTCAGCCTTGCATTTCCTTGCCATTCCTGACCAGCCTTGCCTTTTATACCCCAACCTTCCATTGCCTTCCCCAGGCTTCTGTGTCCTTCCCTTGTACTTCCTACCACTGCATTGCCTTGCTGGCTCCTCTTAATATTCTCATCGCTTTATCTATCCCCCTCTTACCTTGCCTTGCCATTCCTACCCAACCTTGAATTTCCTTGTTATTTCTGATCACCACTTGCTTTGCCTTTCTGACTATCCAAGTCCTTTCCAGTCCCTTCCTTCCCTCAATTGCCTTGCACTGACTTGCTCACCCATCCCACACCTTGACTTCCCTACCCCTTTTTTCGAGGTCTTGCCTTGTTGCCTGCTCCTCACATTGCCCTGTGTATGTCTCACATGCCTTGTCTTTCAAAGCCAACATTTTACTTGACTCGTCCTGCTACCCCTGCCTTGCCTTGCTTTACCTTGCATGACCATCCCCCACCTAGATCTGCCTGCTGCTTTCTTCCATGGCCTTGACTTGCCAGGCCTACATCTCCTTTGCCTTGCCTTGCCTTCCCTTCCCAAAACTTTGCTTTAGCAATCCCGCCATGTTATTCCTTGACCTTCCTACCAGGCTCTTGCCTTGCCTTGCTCACCCATCCCCGACCTTGACTTTCAATCCCTCTTTTTTCCTGGCACTGCCTTCCCTTCCCTTCCCTTGCTCCTCCTGTAACTCTTATTGCCTTGCCTACCTCTCACTTGCCTTGTCTTGCAAAGCCAATCCTATACTTTCCTTGCCCTGCTACCCTTCCTTTGACTTTCTGACACCTCTGTGTCCTCTCCATTCCGTTCCTTCCCTCAACTGCCTTCCATTGAATTGCTCACCCATCCCCTACCTTGAATTCCCTACTCCTTTCTTCCTGGAATTTCTGGTCTTGCCTTCCCTGCTCTGCCTATGACTCTGATTGCCTTCATGTAGCCCGAGGGTTTCAGGAGCAGATTAGAGACAGCCTATGTGAGATCAAGGCTGGACAGATCAGTCTGTCCTGCACACTTTCATCTGCAAGAAATCCTTGAATGTACCTCTCACTTGCCTTGCCTTGCTTTGGAAACCAAACAGTTTCCTTGCCTTGCCCTGCTAAGCCTCCCTTGCCTTGCATTCCCTTGCATGCCCACCCCCCACCCTTGACCTGCCTACTGTTTTCCTCCAGGGCCTTGCATTGCCAGGCTTACACCTCCTTTGCATTTCCTTGCCGTTCCTACCCAACCTCGCATTTTCTTGTCATTCACCCTTGACCATTCCTTTGCTTTGCCTTGCTTTCCCACATCTTGCATTTCCTTACTGCCCCTCTGTAGCCCTTCCTTCCCTCCACTGCCTTGCACTGACTTACTCTTACCCACCCATCCCCCAACTTGACTTCCTGACCCGTTGTTAAGCTCCAGCCTTGCCTTTCCTTCTCCTTCTAGGACTCTCATTGCCTTGCGTACCTCTCACTTGCCTTGCCTTGAAAAGTGAACCCTTTTACTTGCTTTGCCCTTGAACCTTTCCTTGCCTTGCATGACCTTGCTTACCCTTCCCCCACCTTGAATTCAATACCCCTTTTCTCTGGCATTTCCTGGCCTTGCCCTGCCTACTCCTCCTATGACTCTCAAGGCCATCACATACTGCCCGTGTTTCAAGTGCAGATTTGAGGCAGCCCATGTGAGATCAAGGCCAGCCAGGCCAACCTGTCCTGGCAGCTTTACTCTGGGATCAATCCTTGGCTGTATTGAATTTTGAAAGTTAAAACCAAATATCAGCCATGGACTCCTAGACAAGAATGACATTTTTTCCGTAGGAAGGAATGCATGCAGCCCCAGTGTTCCAGGTGCACATGAGTGGTGGCTGATGTGAGGTCAAGGCTAGCCAGACCTCTTTGTCCCGGCAGTTTTCATCTGAAACCCCTCCACTGATGTATTGAATTTGGGAGGTGCAATCCAATTTTCGGCCGTATGTACCTGATTGAGAATGACAGTTCTTTTCCATAGGAAGGAAAGCATGTAGCCGCAGTTTTGGAAAATGACTGGGTACTCTGCAGACAGGTAACTGGGGCTACCATTGAAGGAAACTGAGGATTTATACTGGCATCTTAACAGAAGTTATAACAGTATGGAAATTATATGGTAAATCACAGTTGCTGTTCCCTGGATGGAACATGGTTGGCCTGAGTTGAAATGTAGCCCATGTACCCGCTAAGGGGGATCGGATGGAGGATGGAGTGGAGCGGAGACACCACGGCTGGGCTTTGTGGAAATCCTTGCAGGGAAGGGAACTCAATAGTAATTTGCAGCTGATAAACTGCATACCACCTGTCAACCAGGGGAGAAATTGGAAGACGTCCTACTGCTGAGCCAGCAACTGTGCTGAAACCCCCCTCCTTAGATGAACTTGCTTCATTAAAGCCTAATAATAATATTAACACACATCCCAAAGTTACCCACCTCCCAGGTATGACCACCCCTCACTGGACATGCACTCTACATTCTTTTTGACTATATCTTTAAAAGCAAAGCAAAAGAATTTTACACCAATCAGTAACAAAGGCATGTGTGACTCGAACTCCACCTAAACACAAAGAAATAGTATCAAAGTCAAGAATGGGGAAGAAGTTAGGCAAGACTCCATCGTAACTGCTGGGATCAGTCGACAGGCTGAATCTGTCTTCTCCCCCATAGGCACTCCTATTGGGTAAGAATCATACTCTATGCACGTTGACTATTCTACTGGGGATTAGAGCTTGTCTGTGTATTGCTTTGAGTATGTTTTTGAAGTCAGATACTATCATCAGCAATCCTCAAACCTTAATCCGTCACAATTTTCACAGAGTCACAGAATCACAGAATTGACTAGGCTGGAAAAGACTTCTGAGATCATGAGGTCCAACCTATGACCTATCATCACCTTATCAACTAAACCATGGCACTAAGTGCCACATCCAGTCTTTTTTTAAACACCTCCAGGGACAATGACTCCACCACCTCCCTGGTCAGCCCATTCCAATGTCCAGCCACTCTTTTTGTGAAGATTTTTTTCCTAGTGTCCAGCCTAAACTTCCCCTGGAACAATTTAAGACTGTGTCCTCTTGTCCTGTTACTGGCTGCCTGGGCGAAGAGACCAACTCCCACCTGACTACAACCTCCTTTCAGGTAGTTGTAGAGAGTGATAAGGTCTCCCCTGAGCCTCCTTTTTTCCAGGCTGAACAACCCCACCTCCCTCAGCTGCTCTTCATAAGGCTTGTGTTCTAGACCCCCCATCAGCCTTGTTGCCCTTCTCTGGAAACCTTTGAGCATCTCAACATCCTTCCTAAATTGATGGGTCCGGAACTGGACCCAGCACTCCAGGTGTGGCCTCAGCAGTGCTGAGTACAGGAGAAGAATGACTTCCCTAGTCCTGCTGGCCACACTATTCCTGATCCAGGCTAGGATGCCATTGGCCTTCTTGGCTACCTGGACACACTGCTGGCTCATGTTCAGTCTGCCATCAATCAGTAACCCCAGGTCCATTTCATCCTGGCCACTGTCCAGCCACTCTGTCCCCAGGCTGTAGCGCTGCAGGGGGTTGTTGTGGCCGAAGTGTAGGACTTGGCACTTAGACTTGTGAAACCTCATATCGTTGGATTCAGCCTATCTATCCAGGCTGTCCAGGTCCGCCTGAAGAGCCCTTCTACCCTCCAACAGATCGACACTCACTCCCAGCTTGGCGTCATCTGCAAATTTGCTGATGGTGGACTCAATCTCTTCATCCAGATCATCAATGAAGATATTAAACAGGACTGGCCCCAACACTGATCCCTGGGGGACACCACTGGTGACTGGACACCAACTGGATGTGGCACTATTCACCACCACTCTCTGGGCCCGGCCTGCAGCCACTTTTTAATCCAGTGGAGAGTGCACCTGTCCAAGCTGTGGGCTACCAGCTTTTCCAGGTGTATTCTGTGTGAGACAGTGTCAAAGGCTTTGCTGAAGTCCAGGTAAACAACATCCACAGCCTTTCCCACATCCACCAGGTGGATGACCTAGTCATAAAAGGAGATCAGGCTGCTCAGGCAGGACCTGCCCCTCCTAAATCCATGCTGGCTGGCTCTAACCCCTCGGCTGTCCTGTAGGTGCTGTGTGATGGCACTCAGGGTGATCTGTTCCATAATCTTGCCAGGCAGTGAGGTCAGGCTGACAGGCCTGGAGTTTCCCAGGTCCTCCTTCTGGCCCTTCTTGTGGATGGGCATCACATTGGCACCTTCAGTCATCTGGGACCTCCTCGGTGAGCCAGGACTGATGATAAATGATGGAGAGCGGTTTGATGAGCTCATCTGCCAGCTCCCTCATCACCCTAGGATGGATCTCATCTGGTCTCATAGACTTGTGAGCATCTAAGTGGCTCAGCAGGTCTCTAACGTCTTCCTCCTGGATTACAGGGGGTCCATTCTGCTCCCTGACCCCACCTACCAGCCCAGGAGGCCAGTTGTCCCAAGAATGACCTGTCTTACTGCTGAAAATTGAGGCAAAGAAGGTGTTAAGTACCTCTGCCTTTTCCTCCTCCTTGGTTACCATATTCCCCCCGGTATCCAATAAAGAATGGAGGTTGT
>VZRJ01009772.1:2145732-2208074 GCA_013397565.1 Ptilonorhynchus violaceus | reverse complement strand
ATATAAGGTTGATGGCTTAAACATTGTTCTGAAGGGGTTTTGCCCATTCTTTTTTCTTGACTGAGCTGTAACACACCTGCTAATATTAGGTATTACACAAAGCAAGAGGAAACAACAGAATATAATCTGGAGGGGGTTCTTGTTTTGTAAGATGAACAACAACTTTAAAAATAGGTTCTTCTCACTCCTTCTTTATGTCATGTTCCTGTTGGGCTTTTTCTTTTACTTTTCACATGTGGTATAATTTGATCAGTTTTTCAGCAACTCTTCTAAGTTCTGGTTCCAAAGCAAGCTCAGCTCCTTGCTTTCTATCCTTTTTGTGCCAGAAGCAGCAAAATATTGCTGTGTTTTCTCATCTCATTCTCTCCTCTCTTCCTGTTACCGTCCAAGTGGGTTACAGTTGAATTACCATACTCTACTGAACATCAAGGCAAGCACTGAGTCATTGGTTTTAATTGCCACTTGTCACAAAAAGAGAATCTTATTTAGAAATTAATTTAATTCAGGGAGGAAAGTCCCATCTGAATGTTATCTATTCCTTTACATTTTTCTTGTCACTTTGTTCTGCCTGCTTTGCCCCTCCTTGACTCCTTAGGAAAAATAAAACTGGCCCCTGTGGTAATGGAGCAGATCCCTGCACTGCTAATCAAATGCAATAATCACTTACAGTACTTATAATACAACATTAAAAGGCCAATTAGATCATTACTATCTAAGAGAATAACCTTTTAGTTCAATGGTATCCTCCAGATAGCAGGTTATACGACTAAATGAATTATTCATGTTACAAAACAAGTCAGCTAACGAGGAAAACAAATGATTTTCCTAAATGAATGACCTGAGCATTGTAGAAACTAAAATTAGTAATTCCCATTTAAAGACAGGAATTTAAAACAAATATAAACAATCAGGGCAAGTCTGAAAAGAAGCAGATAAATGAACAAGCAAGTAATTTTAAGCGGAAAAGTACCCAAGGCACTATTACTGTAGGTGATAGTGCTGTGATCTCACAGGGAAGCTGACATCATGATCAGAGAAAAAGCAGCAAGGGAGATCATGAAGGAAATTCATTATACTGTTGTGACGGTGTCTCCTGAGGAGCTCCCCTAAACTGAACTATAATGTACCATTACAAACTCAAGGCATCCTCCCAGTCTCAGGTCTCTTCTTGCTTGTGCTTGCCATCTTTAAAACCTAAGGGCTCTTTTAAAATGATATCACCACAGGGCTGGTCCACAGCATCAGCTGGACACCACAGGACTAGACTCTGGCAAAGTTTCACATTGCCCTGATGGATGACTGACAGAGCACTGGAGCTTAGACAATTCTGCTGGCTTGAAAGTGGAGAGAGTGAAGCCTGTAGATTGTCAGGCAATGTCTGAGTCCAGTGGTTTAAAAGAATCACCACCTTTTCTATGCCTCACTTCTGTCATTATTATTTTTCTAGCCATAAAGCTAACTTCCTCACTGTACAACCTCTTGGATCATTTCTACATCTCTTCTTAAAAAACTCTCCTACATAAGTTTCTTCACAGTCACAGAACAGCATTTTATGAGAGATATTAACTGTCTTTTAAAAGAGACATCACATAGAACTGCAAAATACATCCTTTTGTCTTTTCTATCTTTTGCATTTCACAGAACAATTTCTACTTAAAGCAGTTCAGTCTTCTTATGTTCATATCCCTTAATCATCACTGCTACTCTGTGTCTGATATTCTGTAGTGGGTTACCATCTTCTGCTGCCATATTTGCAAACTCTGCCTAAGTTGTGGCATCTGTCCTCAACCTCCTTCATGAACACTTCTTGAGGCAAAACCCCATATTTACATTTGGATTACTAATTTACATTTGGATTACTAATTTACATTTTTATCTGTCTCACATTGCATACTGTCATTTCTTGCTGACTGACTCTTTGACACCTTACTCAGCTCTTCTTCATGTTCTATAAGCAAACTTTTATTTATAAAGAGCCAAAAGGTAACATGACAGCTGGTAGAATTGCTCTCCTCACTAGGGATGACATGAATGTCAGCACTGCAGAACTCAGATTCAAAGGCCAAAGGCAGCTTTGTAAGTAACCCGAAAGATTGACCTGCCCGAAAGATTGGCAGGGGCTGAGGAGAAGGACTCGGGGGTGCTGATGGATGAGGAGCTCAGTGCGAGCCGGCAATCTGTCCAAAAGAAAAGAATATAAGCACAGCCATTTCAGATTTGTTCAAAAGTCTGAGCTTAATATTTGGTCTCCAACACTGGCTAACTTTGAACATCTTGGGAGAAATACAAGAACCAGGCAAGGATGAGAAATCATTCCCAGCAGTTTCTGCATTAGTCTACCACTGTGATTTTGATTAGCTTGAAAACCTTGCAATGCTGAGGGAAGGGCTCTCCTCCTCTAATGCATGGTGTCATGGCATCATTTACAATTCTGTTTTTGTGACCCCAAATTTGAGAACATGTTTTCTAGGTGCTTTCACAGAGCAAGTATTAATAACATTGCCATTTGCAGCTCTTTTTTTTTCACAATCCTAGCCTCTGGCCACAAGAATGACTGAGTTAGTGGAGAATTCAATCTCCAGTGAGCACACTAGCCATGGAAGTTTATGAAAAACAGTGTTTAAACCAGAAAATAAAAACAAGTTAAATGAGAAAAAGCAATTTAAATACAATTAAATAAATACTGTCCTTGTAGTAGACTTCTAATTTTGATTCATCTTCAAAGACTATTACTCCCCATAAAATTAAAATTTGCAATCTGGTAACCATGAAATGACTTGTTTTTAATAAAGTCTGCAAATCTTCAAAGATCATTCCTATTCTATTTTATGGCCACATACAACACCACACACAGATAACATAAGGAATGTAAAGGACTCCAGTGGCAATGAGCAAAGGTCAGAGCTGCCATAGATCCTACATTAATTTGGGCTACTGGCTTTACAAACAAAAATATCTTTCAATTTACTTATTTGATCACTCACACACAGACCATTGGAAACTAACAAGGAGTGAAAACTTCACTCTTTCTGTCCTGTGCAACAGAGAATAAAATTCTTCACATTGCTCTCTAACATTTGCAAACAAATATACCCAAGAAAATTTGGGGTAGAAGTCAGGATTCAAGCCAGGTACCCTCTGTGTAATGGCAAGGAAAAGACACACGCCTTATGAACAGAAACCTCTGGAAAAGGACAAATTTTTTTTGTGGAGGTGGAAAGGCATGAGGAGAAGAGGGAGGAAAGTGTAACTTTCTTCAGTCAGTTTTCACATTTAAAACTATAATTTCTTGAGGGAAATATAAACTGTGTCTCAATTCCACAGACAACAACATTCAGCACTAGGTATGTATTTTAAAGAGGTAATTATTTGGTGCCCAAATTCCTTGTGCAAATCACGTCCAGACTTGAATGGGACAGCTGTTTTATCTTCTAGTGACTACAGCTGCTGCCCAAAAATTATCTCTTTTGCTTGAGGCAAGTTAAAACTTCCTTTCAGCTCATAAGAAAGCAGATGAAACTGGGCAATGACACTTCTTATCCCTACTATAAAATCAGGTAACATTGTGTTTTTCTCCCTTATGAAGAGCTTTGGAAACAATGCTGGCAGCAGTGGAATAAAACAAGTGAATACTTTTTTTCCCCCTACTATGTATAGAAATTGGATACCAATATTTTCTTCTAAAAAGCACAGACTGCTTTTTATAATGTTCCCTCTGTACAAGGGCCACAGAAAACATGTAATAATATATTACCACTACCAAAACACAACCTTTTAGCTCAAATGACAGCAGTAAGTTCTTCTCAGCTTTTGATGTTCCTGATTCAACACCAAGTCTGAGAACCAATCACAGCCCATCATGCTTTTTTTTTTTAAGAGTTTTGGAACTGTCTGTAATCAGTATATATAGACTTAAATATAGTTGCTGGCAGGTTTTTGGCCATTAAAGTGTTTCCTTTGGAGAACACTTTTCTCTTTCCCACTAGGCCCATTGAAAGAGTATCATCTAAAAGAGAAACATCACTGGCTGTTGTATGATCAAATAAACCGAGGAAGAACACTCCGAAAGACTGTGCACTTAATAATCCCTTTAGAAATGAAGATGTAAAAAAATTCCTTTTACTACTTCTGAATGTCCCTTAAGAACAAGCCAACAAGTGCAGCACCATATCATAAAGAAAACAACAATCTGAGCTAGAGCTGTTGCTGCAGATACATCACTTCACGTTATGGCCCTTAGGAATACTCTATTTCAGTAGTGTGGATAGAAAATAATTGTGTAGTGATATTTGTGTTGATTAGAGGGAATCCTTTGGTGGTTACAGCATCCAGCAATCAACCAAATTCCTGATAGTTCCTTGGAATTTTTTCAGCTTCATAAATAGTGAGTGAATGTGATAAACAAACTCTCAGCACCTGTGTGAAATGAGATTTGCTTTGTGTCAACCTAAAGCCCACAAAACACTGTAAGAGGCACCTGGGAGAGACAAAAGTTCCCAGATAACAAGCTGGGTCTTGCCTCTCTGGTAAACAGCATCACTTGGTGATACTCTACCAGCATCCACAGTTCTAGTATGGTAAACAAAACTAATATATGAAACAATTTTCATTGCTGGCCTTGATCTAATCCATTCCAATCATGGTACAGAACTATTCCCTGTAGCATTTCTTCTACGATGCCAAGTTCTTGTGACAGGTGTTCCCTCCTTTTTATGGCCAAGCAGTACCATAAGCTCAGAGATCCTACTGTCACTACTGCTTCCCTTACTCTTTCCATCCTGGACTTCATCCCAAACCAGTTGACACTCCTACAGATTGCAAGAACAAAGGAAAGGTTGCAGTAAGCTGAAACTGCAAGGGGCAAAGGAAGTTGCACAGAGGAAGCAACCTTAAAGGAAGAGAAGAAGCAGTAGTTGCCAATGGTAGCACTGTTCTGTGTGAAGGACGACGCTTCACGTTGTAGATTTTTGAAGATTTATTAACAAAAATAATTAACAATAGGGGATGCCCACAATACAAAGCTGCAGCACTGGGTGCACGGCTGGTCTGGCCAGAGGCACACCTCCCAGAGCCCATGCAGCTGCTTTTATAGTGTTTGAGTGTCAGTCAAGAGGCACGGATACATTTATCCAATCGCAGGCTCTAAAATCCCCAGCCTGCCCTCATATCCGCCTAGTTGGGGCAGCCTGACCAGGGCCCGCCCATTTGGAGCATGCCCAGTTGCAAGATTGGGAGGGATTTTGTCTTGACTGGCATCTGGAATGACGCTCTCCTGGAATCTTTTGGAAAGTCCCCTCAGCCAGTGTTGGCCATTTTGTCTACATTACTTTACATTAGAAATTATAACAATTATACAATTAAACAGTATTAACCATTAATTTTTGTACGAATCTCCTGTAACAAGAACATTTTAACAGACAATTCATTAAGATAACCCAAACAATTAACTACTTAACTCATAAAGACACCTTTTAATTACTGAACCTCATTAACTTTAACCATAAATTAACATACGAAAGCCAATCATATTTTGTCGTCTATAACATTCTGGAAAGATGTAGGCATAGTAATGATTAACCTGCAGCCATAAGCTTCTGACTGGTATTGAATCTGCACTGTGAAAACTTAGAAGAAGGGTAGATTTCTAGGCATCTGTCACTCATTTTTCACTTAACATCTGTCACAACCCGCATGTACTCCCTGTATGTTCCCAGCAGCTTATGAACATTTCTGTTCCATTTCTCACAGCTATGCCCTTGCTGAACAACTCTCCTCCCCTCCCCAAGCGTTATAGATACAGTTCCTTCACGAAAACACGAGATCTACAGTATGGATACAAACACAAAGAATATCTTTAGGAGGAACTACAGCAGACAAACTCCTTTTCTTTTTCTCCCAGAAAATCTTCAGAACAGATCTTCCACCTGAACCAACACACTCTGCCATAATCTCTGCTTGGTTGATCCTGAGTTTCATCAGTGATTCACCCTAGAAGAACATCCAAATTTCAGAAGTAAAAGAGCTTTAGTTCAGACTAGTTAGTAAATGGTAACAGTGCAGTAAACATGCTTAGGACATACACAGATGATATCTGAAGTCAAACAGGTGAGTCCAGTGTTGATCTATGTTCTTGAAACTTTCTTCTCTGTCTTCCACTCCCTCTATCTTCACCATCCCAAGGCCTTTTTGTTCTAATATTCAACTTTCCATTTTCAGTGATGTAAGAGAACAGGGATGGAGGAAAATGGGGAAGGAACAGATGAAAATGAATGCCTGAAAACAGACCTGTGAAGAAAGAGAGAACAGAAATAACAGGGGGATGGAAAACACGAGAAACAGAAGGAATATAGATCCTGGACTATATGCTGAAAAGGCCCTGCATCAGGCTTCAGATGAGATGTGATTGAGAACAAGTGAGAGGTCAAACAAAACAGCTCTGGGAGTCCTTGCAAGAAACTATGCGATCAAAGCAAGTAAAAAAATGGGATGAGGAACAAAAGTGGAGAAGCAGACTATAGCGAGTTGAACAAGCGAGCTGAAAATAGGGTGATAGGAATTAACCTCAGAAGTACTCTGAGAGGAAAATGTTAAGTGATTAGACTATCAATCAACCTAGCATGAGAAGTTTAATGAACAGAGTCTGAATTATGTAAGCAAAGTGGATGGGACAAGAAGAAGGAGACAGACCACACTAGGAGAGAACAAGGGTGTAGAAGATCAAGGTATGGCCAATTGACAAGCTTGAGGCCATAGGGGCACACACTCTTCAGGTAGTTAGAACTGGATACAAGATTCCTCAGTTTGAATAGTCCTCTCCTGTATAAAAGAAATGTATATTTCATCCTTTGCCAGAGTTGACAAACTTTTACTGTTACCAGGTAACTGCAGGAGTGGAGGTAAACGTAGAGACTACTTGCAAATGGTTGTGTATTTCTAATAAAACACAGAGAAATTCCTAATTTGGTTCAAGGTGAGGGTATAATCTAGAAAATTATGCTTACAAGGTCACAATGTGCACCATGAATTCTGTCACATCAATATCCCCAAAAGTAGGAAAGGTAAAGATTAAATTTCTTCATAGACATTAGTCACACAAACATAAACACAGTGCAAATGTTGCAAAAATTATGTCTTGACCTGAAATCAAGAAAAGGCTCCAACAAATAAGATAAACACATGGAAATTCAGATTTCTCAACACTAGCAAGTATCAATCAGCTGTTCTTTCAATATTCAAATACTTTGAAGTGCACAAATGTGATACCTGGTATCCTTTCTATCTAAAGGGACATAAAAGTAACTTCCTAGATATGATTAGTCTTGTGTTTAAATTTGATCTGCTGTACAGTGTCTTTGCTTTTAATTCATCACTTGCTCTCTAAATAATAATTTAAATACCCTTCCCTTGGGAAAAAAAAAAATTATAGTTACATTTGCTCATGCTGTTTATTGGTAAACATGTTGTGCAAGTCTTACAAAGTCAGCATGAGGTATTTATGCAAAACACTTGAAGAAAAATGGCTGTCCAGGCACATAGATGTAACAAAAAGATATTGTGTTGTGCAAACAACAGAGTCTTTACTTGTCTTCTTTATATTTAATATTACCATATAAGCAGTTCATCTAGAGGTTATCCTAATTTTTAGAAAGCAGAGGTATTCACCCTAAATCCAACAAGTGACTTCCACACAGGTGGTTCCCAGGGACCTGGTAGGAGGCATGATATATCTAAAGAGTATTGTATAGGGACTGTTTTAAGCAGAGGGTTTTTTTTTTACTTCCCCATTCAGATTCACAGCTAAAGGAATTATAACACTACCAAAACTTCTGGACAGTTTTGGTCCTTACCAGGAGAAGGGTTGGAAAGGAAGCCTAGCACTTTCTTCTCCTCTTTGCACTAAACAAACCACTGGCATGTTTTAGCTTTTGAATGTGTTTCAACCAAAGCCTTTTTCAGACTGAGATGAAAATTTGTCCATTCTCCTGCATCACCAACAGACAAAAAGGTCAAAAGTACTCTCACTTCATGTCAAAGCAAAGCATCTTAAGTTACTCACATTTTTTAAATTACAAAGACACATTTGTCTATGATGATGTGCCAAGTATCCATGATATGCCTGCTTCATGCAGCTCAGTATCTTCCAGTCAATACTATTGATCAGCTGCCAATACTACTTCCTCTCTTTTCTTCTTAAGCTCTTCACTACATCATTACCAAGCAATCTTTAATCCTCTTGTGACAAAGCCTCTGATACTGTACCAAAAGCTGGCAGCAGTCAGCTGCATTTCTTCACTCTTGTTTTGCTTTGACAGCTCACTTTAACCAGAAAAGCTGAGACAGATCTTCACCAATACAACTGTGCCAGACCTTCGCCTCTGTCTTAATTTTCAAACTGATTGAGACAAAGATTACTTTGGCCAAAGAGCAATTTTTGTGTCTGTGTGTGTGAAAGACGGATCCCAAGCAAATGAAAAATGAACTATTACATTGAAACAAGCCAGACAATTATTGCTTGTACTGTATTCAGGTAAATCCATGTTGCAGTGAGAGAGGATTAATGAATCCCAGTACCTTCACCTCATACAGGTTTAAGAAACCTTCAATGTTTCTTTATTATATGCAATGGGCTGTTACTAGAAAAGCTTCATATTAGGCCAGGGAAAGCCCTGCAGGCTGGGACTTTCTAGAAAAAAATAGGCTACATAGCGAATGAACCATTTGCTTCCTCAGTAAATATCCACAGCAAGAACAGTATTAAAGGAGTTTTAGATTTTATAGCTAAAAAGGAATGAAAAGCAGATGTAATACAGCAGGACATACTGAAATGTCTCTTGATCAGAGTTTGAGACTCAACGAAAATAAGAAGTGAAAAGATTCAGCGTGCTGCCTGTCCTCTGGCTCTGTCCAAGTTAATTGCAAACTCCTGTTGATTTCAATAGAATGGGGTTATCTGAGGGCAGCAGTGGAGCAAACCATCGAAGATAATAGCCTGGCTTACAGATAGAAATGACTAAAACTTTCAATTAATATCTGTTCTCAAATAGTTCAAGCTGAATTTGTCCATAGACACTGTTAGTGCTAGGAACCTTTCACATCCATTAAAGGTCACATCACAACATTGCAGTTGCCTCTTTTGGCATTACATCAGATTAGCATTTGTACTGCACATTCGTAGAAAACCACATTAATTTACAGGAAGCTTAAGTACTACACATAAACACATGATCTGACTATAGCACAACAATCTCTCTGAGGTAGAACATAATTTCTAAGGTGAATATTTCTCAACAAAGAGTATGAGAACATGAGCAGCAAGACAGTAACATTATTAAAAATATGTGAAAACTATTTGTATGTGCAGTACATTATAATTTTTCAGGAGAAAGATGAAGAAATTTATTGCTCTAGTATTTATGCTCAACAAGATAGAAAAGTATCAGGCAATTTAAAATCTTAAATGAAAATCAGCCAAGAACCAGAGTAAATTTCAATACCTCTCAGATAATTTTTTGTCTGGCATCAGTGATCCATCACGTAACATTCATCTATGTGCAAGAATCACAAGATGGTACATAAAATGGAAGTTCTGTGCAGGGCAGAATTTCCAAATTCTGATTCTTGGGGCTACAAGCTGAGCTGATTTTTACTTTACTGCACACAATGTGTTTTCTCTTGAGTACTATTTCTATTGCTACAGACAAACAATGACACTGTGAAACAACTGCCTACTGCTGTAGGCAGTACCTCAATCCACAAGGACTTTAGCAAGGCTTCTCATTAAGTGGTGTGTAATACTAGGGACCATGAAGTTTGTACAGACTCTCCCAGTGCCCAACACAACCCCCCCCAAAAAGTTTTAACTGTCTTTAAAGCTGTCCTAGTCTCACTCTCACGCAACTTAATATACAGGCAATAACATCTTTCTTGTAATACACTGGGACAGCATAACACTATTTCACATTCCTTCAAGGTCAATATATCTAGGCTATATGGCTTCTTTCCTGTTTCTAAAAGAAACTAATTTCAAACCATTCTAAAACTGATTTACCAATGGTTAGTATACACATATATTTATCTGGACAGACAATCATTTAACTTCTGTTAGCTAAAAGAGTGTCCTTTCATAAGGCCATACCTCCTGCTGCCATGGCCTCATTTCAGTCAGCTTCATACTGCTCACCATTATTCCTTTACTCCACTCTGATGGCTTAAAGGGACCAAAAAGCAGATGTAAATTGACCTTATTTCTACCCTGAGGTTTTTTCTTTTCAATAAATGAGAATTGGGCTCATTCTATCCACTATTCTTTTCTTTCTTCACAGTCACAGAGCCTGAGTTGAATCTTACAAACTTCAAACAAGGTTTGAATTTTTTGAACACTAAATGAAATTACATAGAGTTTAAGAGGTAAATACTTGCCAGGAAACTGGATCCCAGAAAACTTTCTGAAAAAGTAACTCCATCAATGAGCTAATTTGATTTATTGCAAAAGAATTACACAAATTTGAGGTCATTTGGACTTTAGAGAAAATAGTGCCACATAGATAAAACAGAGAAGTTGTACAACCCGTATGGTCCAGGACAGAAGCAGTATGTAGGTCAGGTAGCACAGGGAGTCCCTAGAAATTTAGCTGACACTTCATAGCCAGTCTAGTGCATCTATTTCTCTACAAATGATCCACAAAATAATTTAGACACTCAGAGCTCTGCCTGACACATTTGTTGCCTTGCAAAAAATAGGGAAGTTGAAGTGTTTAGTTTGAACTATGTTTTCTTGTACATTGATATCATATATGAAAAAAAAAAATAAAAGGGATGGGTTCTGACTGCATGCTCATATTAGAATAATTTCACAGTTGCTCTGATTTAATCCCTGGGAGAAGAAAACATTGGCAACAAGCCACAATTTATCTACTGTGCTTACACCAGAAGTGACTATAACATTGTTAGAATGTCCCCTAGGACAATTATTTTATTTCCACTCTCCTCTTTTTTTTTCTTTCTCTTTCTGAAAATTTTAGGAAAGAACATTCTGTGAAAGGATGTGACTCAGCCTGTCTCTTTTATCCTTGATCCAGTTCATCCTTTAGGAATTAATAGTTTTCAGAGAAATGTTGCAGTGGAACAACCTTTAAGTAGGATCTAGAAAAAGTGCCAGCACTGAGGCAGAATGTAAGCAATATGCTGACTGATTCTAACGGGTAAAGACCCAATCTTGAGAACAACTGAGGTCATTGTGACTTGCTTTGACCTTAATTGACTACCAACCTTGAGTCTGTAGATAGTAGTGTCTTCATACTTCCCTAAGTATGTTTTAACTTAGCATTAAAACATAATTCAAGCAGCTGGTTCTGTAAATGCTTCACTGGCACAAATGAAGCAATTACCTTTGACACAAATAACCTGAGCAAATTGGATTAAAATAGACCCTTTCACATCCAATATCACACAGACTATGTCAAATTATGAATAGCACTTCATCAGTTTATTTTCACTCAGAATTGAGCATTTTCTCTGTGTAATTGATCTCTCAATTCCTCACTAAGAATATATAATCTCTCTGCGTGTCAAGATCTTCTGAACTCTTGCACATATTATAGCTAAACATGCACAGAAATCCACGTAGATTTAAATTAATGTTTTATCTATGACCTTAAGTCCAGTGGGCTTTATCTCCATTTCCTCTGCACTGTCTCCCAAATCCATCCTACCATGCATTTCCCTGTCATCAACTGAACAGATGTCCATGACAGCCACCTTTTCCATTATCCAACCAAAACTATTTTACCCTAGTTTCCCTACTTCTGCCTAGCCACTAGGTAGTCCTGCAGCACTTGCTCTAAAAATAAACTAAATTCAGATATTTCTTCAGTGCTCCATAAGCATTATTCACATCTCTTTTTTGCCAAAATTAAAAGATAGAAATTTGTCATTCCCCACATCTTAATTCTTTCCTTTTTGTCTGAGACTGGACCTTTGAACCGAGGTGATTCCCTGAGCTATGGTATTTTTTCCCCCAGAGCTAATGGAGTAATAGGAGACAGAGAAAACATTTTATTTTTTTTTAATAGCAAAAGCATTACTACAAGAAGTCAGGTGAGGGCTGATGATATCAAGCAACATTGAAGCTATGCTTCTGCTCCACATTTTGGTTTTGTTCTTCTTAAAGATTTCCTTGGGCTAGAAAATTACATGAGGATTTCTCATCAGTAATTCACATGTTGTTTTTGTCCTGGTAAGACCTTGCCCCTGTTGAAGCATTTCAAAATATACGGTAGCTACTCTGAAGAAGGGCATTTTGGCTTAGTTGTGCTTTATAGGTCTTTTATCATCCTGACTGAAAAGGAATACAAATGCTAATGATCCATGCACTGTAACACAGAAAAATCAAAATGTACAATTACTGTCATAGAGCTTTCGCTTTTAATTTTAGGGTAGATTTTGGATTTTATTTATAAGGCAACCTGAACCATTCCTGAAACCAATTGTGGTATGAAATTTTTAGAAATTCCAATATCTTTAGTATGTTACCATGATATATGGTGCTGCTACTAACGTCGTACCATGCCCAGTACTGAAGAAAAACATTTATTCCAACATGATTGTGGGTATGCAGGCCAATGGCTACAAAGAGGCCTTTTTGTCTTTAAGGTCACCACTTAAAGAAGGGCCAAGACTACGGTCAGTTCTTTGCTCATGGCAAAAGAACATGCTCTAATCACAGAATGACCAGTGAACACATGGCAAACACAGAGAAGCCAAAGCACCTAAGCTTATCCACTATGTACATCTTCCCTTGTCATCTTCCACAGAATGAATATAGTGCTGGCCTTTTTCTTTTGGGCTAACTCATCTAATGACTAAGGGTAAAAAGGGAAAATATTTTCTTTACTAACCAAAGCTAGGCCCCAGAAATTACACCTGACAGCCTCACATCAACGCAACAGCAAAACACAGCTCAAATACAGTTGGTCTTTTTCTTCTTTTATATGCAACTTTGCAGAAAAGGACTTGAGTGTCCTGGTGGACACCAGGTTGAACACAAGCCAGCAATGTGCCCTTGCTGCAATGGTGGCAAACAATATCGTGTGCTACATTAGACAAAGTATTGCCAGCACATCAAGGGAGCTGATCCTCTTTACTCAGCACTGATGAGGCCACACCTGGAGTGCTGTGTCCTGTTCTGGGCCCCTCAGTACAAGAGAGAGGTGGACATACTTAAGAGAGTCCAGCAAAGGGGCTACTGTTATTAAGGGAGATTAAGGGAAACTGGAGCATCTTTCCGATGAAGAAAGGCTGAGACAGATGGCACTGTTCAGCCTGGAGAAGAAAAGACTCAAGGGCATCTTATCAGTTTTTATAATACATGAAGGGAGGTGCAAGGAATACACAAGCCACACTCTGTCAGTGGGACACTCAGTGGGACATGGTGACAGGACCAGAGGTGATGGGCACAAACTGAAACATTGGAAGTTTCCCCTGAACATCAGGAAACACTTTTTCACTGTGAGGGTGACTGAGCACTGACACAGGTTGCCCAGAGAAAAGGTGGAATCTCCCTCTTTAGAAACATTCATAAGCCAGTCTGGACATGACGCTTAGCAACTGGGTCCCAGTGACTCTAGTTGAGTAGGGAGGTTGGACCAGATGACTTCTAGAGGTCCCTTTCATCCTCAACCATTCTGTGATTTAGAAACATATAGTCTGAAATTTCCAGTAATCATTTCCCAAATGAATTATGATATCAGATCACCATTTAGCTCATTAACAGAAATAGTAAAGGATATGCCACTTCTCAGCATCCCACCCTTCAGTCTTAGTTTCAGTGTCACCAGCAGTTTAAACACTGTAAGAAATGGCTTAATGACTGACAACAGTCCCCTTTAACATCTGCTTTCTCTGACAACTCTAAACAACTTTCTAGGACACTACATCCAGACCATTAAAAATGTGTGGTTTATGTTGATTGTTGAAGGAGTATGAAACAGGCACAGTAAAGGAAATAAAAGCAGTTTGTGCTAAATCGTACAGTTGTAATATTGAAAATATGGCTATTTCATAGAGAAGAACACATAACACTATCACTATTATAAGTTTCAGACAGAGTCTTACACAAAGAAAGATGTTAAAGAGCTGGCAGAACCATCATCTATTGAAACCTGTATCTAATGCTGGTTCCACTGAGAACACAGTGACTGTTATTCCATAGACTTACATTTTGCCTTCAATGGTTTCGTCTGCTTTATACAGGCTCTTCCTTTGTGAAAGAAAGTTACATCCAATAATATAACCAGTTGCATTGCACTTTGCTTTTGAAGCTGGCAATGGTTATGACAAATGAAGGATAGGAATATATTGTAGCACCAAAATAAATTAATTCCTGAACAGAGGTGATTATCAGTCTCCTTTTGGTTCTCTGAAACAGCATTGACCTCATACTTGCAAAAACACTTTAGAGATGCATTTGTACTTAGCCAAATTTGCATTTGGGAGCTATTTTTAAATACAATATCAGAAGCAATTGTAACTTTTTCAGCATATGGAAGGCACAGGCAAGTACAGGGTGCTACTTTTAGTTTCCATTTTTTAGCATTCAGGACTACTAAGACATATAAGTGAGAAAAAAATCTGAGCTACAGCATAACTCTCCATCAATTAAAAAAATGCCCCTGACACATTTACCTTTTGAAACAGAGATGTTTCAGAGAGGTGTGCAAATGCTACTGACAGTGTTGTCAGGATGGTTTCCCTGGTCCATGGTAGGATTTATGTTCAACAGCAGCCTTCTCCCCCATGCAGGACCTTTGACTACTGTGCCACACACTGCATACTGCAGGCTCGAGGAATTTGGCTAAGTGACAGCTAACCAGCCTCAACTTCAGCTCCACCCTGCCACGAAACAAAGATAGCTTAGGTAGTATTGTTTTGCGAGCACTTAATGAACCTGTGAGAACATGAGTTGTCCACACAGAGATGTCAGCCCAAATCACTGACTACAGCATATGTGGAGTCTCAGAAAAACACAGAAGGAGAGAGAAAAGTTTTTAAAAATTTTAATTTCATTCCTTAATAGGACGAAACAAAATATGCACATTTCTCTGTTTCCATGGCATTGAACTGCTGTTTCTAGCTATTTTTGTTTTCCAAAGATTGCAAGTCAGATGGGACCGGATCCACCTAAGGTTACTGAGGAAGCTGGTAGAAGTGCTCAGCAAGCCTCTTTCAAACAATTATCAGCAGTCCTGGAAAACCAGGGAGGTCCCAGCTGACTGGAAGTTAGAAAACGTGATGCTCACCTATAAAAAGTGTTGAAAGGAGGATCTGGGGACCTACAGGCCTTTCAGTCTGACCTTGGTGCCAGGAAAAGTCGTGGAGCAGATCATCTTGTGTGCCATCATGCAGCATATACGGGACAACCAGGGCATCAGACCTGCCAGCAGGGGTTTATGAAATGCAGATTCTGTTTGACCAACCTGATCTCCTTCTACAACAAGGTGACTGGCTTAGTAGATCAGGGACAGACTGTGCATGTTGTCTACCCAGACTTTAGAAAAGCCTTTAACAGCATTTCCTACAGAATTCTCCTGGAGAAACTGGCTGCTTATGGCTTGGTCAAGTCCACTTTTTGCTGAGTAAAAGAAAAAAAACAGCTGAATGACCAAGCCCAGAGACTGGTGGTGAATGGAGTTACACCCTGTTGGTGGTCTGTCACTAGTGATGTTCCCCAGGTCGTTATCCATGATCTGGACAAGGTGACTGAGTGCATTGTGAGTCAATTTTCAGATAACACAGAAAGTTTGGTGGGAGTGTTGATCTGCTGGAGGGTAGGAAGGCTCTACAGAGGGATCAGGACAGTCTGGATCAATGGGCTGAGACCAATTACATGAAATTCAACAAGGTCAAGTGCCAGGTTTTGCACTTGGGTCACAACAACCCCCTGCAGTGCTACAGGCTGGGGACAGAGTGGCTGGAAAGCTGCACACCAGAAAAGGACCTGGGGCTGCTGGTCAACAGTAGCTGAACATGAGCCAGTGTATGCCCAGGTGGGCAAGAAGGCCAGTGGCATCCCAGCCTGTATCAGCAACAGTGTGGCCAGCAGGACCAGGGCAGTGATTGTCCCCCTGCACTTGGCACTGGTGAATGCTGTGTTCAGTTCTGGGCCCCCCCCACGAGAAAGACTTTGAGGTACTGGAGCATGTCCAGAAAAGGGCAACAGAGCTGGGGAAGGTTCTGGAGCACAAATCTGATGAGCATTTGAGGGAGCTGGGGGTGTTTAGCCTGGAGAGAAGGAGAATGAGGGGAGGTTGTAGTGAGGTAGGAGTCAGTCTCTTCTCCCAAGTAACAATCGATAAGACAAGAGAAAATGGCCTCAAGTTGTGCCAGGGAAGGTTTGGATTGAATATTAGGAAAAATTTGTTCACCAAAATGGTTGTCAAGCATTGGAACAGGCTACCCAAGGAAGTGGTTGAGACATCATCCTTGGAGGCATTTAAAAGACATGAAGATGTGGCACTTAGGACATGGCAGTGTTAGGTTAGTGGTTGGACTTTATGATCTTAGAGGCCAATCTAAATGATTCTATGAAAATTTTGTGCTTGAAATAGACACAACAGTTTCAATTAACATCTGATAAGGCTGGTGGTCAGACAACATTTAAAACACAGAGACTCTTGGCCCTTTCTTGTATGATTGATCAATAATATTGTATAAAAATGCCTACAGCCAAAGTTTCAAGATTCTCCTTCTTTATCTTTGCAAGCACTGTCAGCACCGGGAGAATGATTCCTCCCTCTCTTGTGGTTTGTACTACATTGTATACTAAGATGCATATTTGTTCTTTTTAATTTACTGGGAAGTCCTATACCTTTTGTCATGACATTTACTTGCTTTAGAGATGATAAATGTCTCTGCCTTAGACTCTTTATGATTGATTACTTGTCTTTCCATGATGTGACCAGATTGACAGTGACACTGTCTTACAAGGTAGCTCTTCTCACTAAATCATTGGGTGGGAAGAGTGCCAGAATCAACAGCTAGCAATATGTTCTTGTGTTGGTTTCCTTCTGTAACATACAATCACATTTTGGATACAGATGTGTTTTATTATGCTTCAGTTGGACTTTATGCACACATTTACATGGGTCACTAGTGAGTGTGTAAAATCAATACAGATTATGTCTTTGAAGAGAGATTTGCTGTGAAAAGCTAGAAATAGCTTATGGAGACATCCACAAGATAAGAGTCAAGAACAGGGCTTTAGCATTTAGATCAAAACTCTAAGAAGTATGACATTTTTATGTAATGCTTTCTCCCAACACAGACATACACAATTGATTTGCAAAGCATCTGCTTCCATTTTCTTCAATGGATGCTACTGGATGCTCAACACAAATTATTTATCCAACTACAGGCTCCTACTTTTGGCAATTCTTGGCCAAACTATCATAACAGAAATTCAGCTGGGCTGAACAGTTTCCTATAAGATCTTAATTTAGAGATTTTAATTTCAATATCTCAATAATAATGATGTGCAGAAATAGGTTTAGAGACAGGAAAAAATATTTTCAATTACATTATTCTTTCCCTATTATAGTACTTGAAGCACTAAATGTCTCCAAACTTCCTCAACAGCCTCTTTTTAAAAAAATTCTTTTTATCTTCAAGAGACCATGTGGAATAAGACAACTCTCCCTTTCTCCTCTGCTTCCTACATGACACTTTGCTCTCACCTAAACTACATTTAAGTGAGCAATTTTTCAACATGCTGGAAGAGAATGCTATATTTAAGATGAATAGATGAACGGAAAGTTCAAGCTGAAGTTTCTTACAGAAAAAATACGTTTCTAGGAGGTTTGAGGGCTAACTTTGTTACCTAAACACAGAATGCCTTAGGAGAGGTTGTGATTGGCACAACTCATCTTCTTAAGCATCACTCATTTACATGCAGGTAGATATTTCATCAGCAAATGGTTGCAGCAACTTAACCCACACAAGTATCACAGCTTAGCTCAAATAATCTCTCACAAAAGTCTAAAATAAACTGGTGAAGTCTGCACTGAATCACACAAGGAAGACTTGGAAATTCTCTTCTACTGGTAGGCCTAAAGAGGTGAAAAATTCCAGTAAAAGGACAGCTGCGGAAAATTTTTTATGAGGATCACATCTTTAGCCACCAGAAGCATCTGCCAAGTAAATGTGTGTCTCTGCCTTGGTAAGTTGTTCTTTCTCTCTTTGGAGTAGGGCATTGTAGTACTGGGATCATACTTTCAATGGCTGCTCTTCCACTGCTTCTAGCATAGACTTTAACATTAAAGATGTTCCCAGGGAAAAACTGGCCCTTGGCATTTTGAGTAAGATGCCGGCCTTGATCAATAAAAAGCAAAGCCAACTGCACTCAGTGCATCACAGTGAGACAGTGCCAGACATGCAAACTGTGCTTTCCTCAACCACCTACACATAGTTATAGATTTGCTCAGTTCCCTGGGTAATCAAAACAAAGGGGCTTTCATGAGAAAATTCTATCTGGAGGAATTTTTGCTATATTGATCAGCAAAAATAAAGGCAGAAAAGATTTATCTAATATCTCATGGTGGTCAGGTTGCCTTGTTCTGTCCTGTTCTTGAACAACTATTCCCCCAACAAGCAATGTGTTAAAAAGTATGGGGAGAATCAATCCTAGTTGAAAGATGGACTGGTAAGCTACACAGTCTTTCAAGGTGAAAACAGTTCTTAAATTGGTTCAGCTGTACCAAAACCTTGCCTTTGAAGCCAACAGATGCAGATATGAACTCCCAGCTCTTTGATGCATTTGAAATGAAATAGGCAGATAGACAGTGAATACATTCTTATTTTTAGAACATTTCTTCAGAAAGTTAGAAAAATCTCTCAGTGTCCTTTTTAGTTACCAAACTCTCCAACAGTACCTGCTAATAGGATACTTTAGTTAAACTGGCACAAGAACAAGCCCTGCCAGACAGCCTATCCTTCTGTTCAAACTTTAATTAAAGGGAAAAGACACTTTCATTGCATTTTGAACTTTAAGTTGTAGAAGCCAGTTACAGTGCTAGTTATGAGATGGGTACTTGCTCCTTTGAGAGCACCAACAACGTTGTGCTTGTACTAGTTTAAACGACTGCTTATCGGAGCCCAGCAAGAGTAAATCACATTCCAAGCTGAATAGTCTACAGCACATTCAGCTATAGGGTGCTTTACAATGCCTTTGAGCCCAGGCAGACACCAAGTGACATGCAAGCTAGTTTGATTTCATTAAAACTATTTCACAGGTAAAAGTCTGTGATTCTTCAGAATACCACCAAGACAATTACAGACAATTGTCAATCAAGTTCCTTTCTTGTAGCCTGGTTCTTCAGGCAATGTGCTCACCATTGGAACCATTAGCAGTCTGACCATAATGTACATAAAAAGGTACTAAATCATTAAACAGGTTGCTCAAATAGATACTATGATTTACAATGTATGGAATAAAAATACAAATTAACAGAATATATTGTAATTTTACCATTTTGGCCATATTTTAGCCTTCACACTCATGAGCTATTCACAAGCATTGTAGGCTATTTTCTGTTATTTGCCAGTCAGGAATGTTGTATGTGTGGTAGAAAAATAAAAGAGGGAATAAGGATGAAGTCAGAGAATCATAGAATGGCTTGGGTTGGAAGTGATCTTTAAGATCGTCCAGTTCCAACCTCTCTGTTGTGGGCAGGGATACCTTTCACTAGACCAGGTTACTCAGGGCCCCATCCAACCCTTTATTGAACACTTCCAGGCATGGGGCATCCACAACTACCTTGCCTTGGTTAAGAGACTGTCTTGGGTTAACCAAAGTATGTATTCTATCACCATCCACATAATTCCTTGATAAACTGGTTAATCATGGGTGGTTCACAGTAGCTAGGTACACACCTGATCCCTCAGGCTATGAGCTAAGGAGAGGCAGACCATGTGAGGTGGGGTATTGTTTCTTACCTCACTCATGATAACTCTCGCAGGAAACAGCAGCACCACCCATCCTGAGAGGGTCATCTCTGCTAATGGCCCATCAGTGAACTGAATAGGCACCAGCAGAATAGAGCTCCAGAAATATCCTATGACTCACAGGATTACATCACCTGCATTGTGAAACTCTCCGCCCTGGGGGAGGTACCACCTGAGAACCACCACATAGAAAGGCCCAGGGACTGAGAGAAAAGATCACTGGGTACCCAGTGAAGAAGGTGAATTTCCCACAGTTCCAGACCTTCTACAGGACCACTGCCTTCAACAGCACTGCTACCACCCTGGTCAACGGCGTATCAGGTTGTACTCTGACCTTGTCGTTTTAAGCCAGTTTTGTTTGTGTATCACTGCATTTATTGCAACCTTTCTATTAAAATTGTAACTCTGACCTAAAATCTCTCACAAGGTATTTGTGTGGGGTTAATTTCCTCTACTAGTTTACTTTCAAACCAGCACGGAGACCAGAGCAGAGGTGAGGGAAAGAAGGGGAGTACCCACACCTCCTTAGCAGGCCAATGTCTTTCTGAAAAAAGAAAGGGGGGGGGAGGTATCTCCTCCCTCAGCTTTTTGAAACCCTGTTGTTATTCAGTGTTGACAGATGAGAGAGACAGTCTCAAGAACCCCATAAGACCAAAAAGCAATATTAAAGATGTATTCAGACATTAACTATTCTTTTTATAGAGTAGGGCAGAAGGTACAAGGTAAATTCTAGCAAACCATGAGAAACTGAAGACATGGCAAATGTCCAAAAACTCTACAAGTAAAAGGTGCTAACACCTCCAATTATAAAGCTGATAAATGAAAGATGCAACTGGCTGGAAGGAAGACGTTGCCTTGCACGGTGAGAGGCCAACATTGGTGCATACAGAGTTGCAGAATGGTAGAGGCTGGAAAGATATCCAGGAAGCAGAGCAGCTCATCTAAGAGCCATCCATCTACTTATGCCTGCAAAATACACAGCCACTTTTCTGAGAGGACTGAGGCTACATAGAACTGCCCACAGTTGACAGAGACAAGAAGGACAGTTCAGAAAATCTTACATATCTGTTGCTCTGCTGCTGGTATCTGGGCATATTCTTCCTAAGACTGCATTCTGATTCACTTCCACCAGCATCCAAGGAGTCAGTTAGTCCTCATATGGAGGTAAAATGCCCAGCTGAAAGGCTGTTCGAGGTGAAGGTCAGAACAGTGTTCTGCCGGAAGATTAAGATCAGAAGTGCTTTTATACAAGCCAGTAGTCCTATTACAAGCCAAAACAGACACAGTGTTCTCATTACAGAAACAAGCCCACACTAAAGTCAAATAAAGCAATTTTAAACTATCCAGAACACAATTTATGTGACAGAATGAATACATTTCTGCTGGGTGTCTACAGACTATCACAGCCCTTTTTTCAGCTAGAAACTACTGGAACAAACTCCAGAGCACACAGGTTATGCAGCTCCTGACTTATAATGATGAGGTAGACATGAAAAAATCACAATCAAACACATAATTTGCAATGGCAATGTCATATTGTATCTTCTAGAAAGAACATAAAAAGGCAAATCCAGCAGAACCTTCCAAATCAACACCTTTTTAGAGCCTGCTGACAAGGAAGCCAAGGGGAAAATTGGACTTCAGAACTGTGGTAGTTTGACCTGGTGTGGAGAAAATCTGATTGGTTAAAACAGGTGATGGACAGTTGTTTAAGACACATGATATTCAGGAACGCCTCCGCGGAGAGATGTTTTAAAAAAAAACACCCAGGATATACATGTCTCTTGTTCCCCTGGCAGCAGCTGCCCCCTGGGCCTGGGGCCCAGCAGGGGCCTGGCCCCCACCAGCCCGGGGCCCAGCAGGGGCCCGGTCCCCACCGGCCTGCTCTGTCTGGATCCGAGAGGGAGCTGGCCTGTTGCCATCTGGACCACAGAGGGGCCAAGCCAAGCAGGAGCCAAGAGGAGCTGAGACGAGACGAGCCAAGACTGCAGAAGAAAACTGCCCTCCTTTCCCTCTCGGAGACAGATGTGGTGAGATCAAAGGGTGACCTTGCTGAGATAAGGCAGATGCCACAATTTATAGCTAATTAATAAAATTGCTGTAAACTGCTGTAAGCTGCCAGCACAGGCAGTGCAGCTCAGGGGGAGAGACTGCCTTTCACTGATACTGACCAGAGACACAGCCGTATGACCAGGGGGGAGAGAGCAGCCAAATATTATCCCATGTGAACACGTGAACTCCACAAATTCTCCTGCAGGCATTTTTTGCAAATATTAACCTCTCTTCCAAGTCAGAGAGAAAGGAAAGCAAGTCACGTGAAGGGACTAAATATGGCAACCAGCAGCCTAACAGAAGTGAAACAGGAAATACCAGAGGAGAGGCCATTTTACCATTGGGGCTGACCCACCTCTCTGTGAGCTATGGGTGACTGTAATAGAACCAAACTATTTTGCTCTGTAATTCACAAAATACAAACATGGGGGATCTGGAATTCACAGCCTGAGAATAAGAACACTTTATGTTGTGAGCAGATGAAATTGAAGTTTCTGGAGATTATGAGTGAGAGAGAAAGAGAGACTGTACTTGTGCCTTTAGGCTGGAATGACTTGTCCTTAAAAAGCCTAACCGCATCAGATTTTTCTTGTGACCCACGAACTGCAAGTGTATTGTGGGAGAGAGGATCCACCCCTGCAAAATCTGGGCAGGCTGTGGTATTTTCCTGAAGGTTTGGGACCACGCTGAAGACACTCTGTAGGGAGTTAGCTTCTGTGGGATGAACCCCACTGCACAACAGAAAGAACTCTTTTTCCCATAAAGTGGCAATAAGAACTCTTAATCAAAAGATCAGAATCCCATGTTCTATGTCCTTTGCGTGATCAGAAAGAAAGACTGGGATGTATTGGGAGGAGAATTGTATTTGTGTATTATGCCTTAGTATTTTTATTATTATTATTCTTTCTATTCTTAGTAGTATTAGTGAATAAAACTATTTAACCATTTCTCAAGCTTGCAGCCTGTCTTCTGCGGTCTTATTTCCTCTAAAGAATTTTTACTGGGGATCTGGGGTCTTCCCTCAGGTTAACTCGTGACAAATCAAAGCTTTGACAGATCAAAGCTGTATTTTGTAAAGAACTGACGTCCCAAAGAAATCAATAGAAAAGTTCTTATTATCTTTGATGGAACCACAATGCTTGTTTATAAACACCACCTGCAAACAGTCACAAGATTTGGGCTGTAGCTCATTCCCATCTCCTCTCCAGAAGTTTCCTAAAGGCATGCAGCAAGCCTGGACAGTTCATTGCATAGGCCTCTGCACCTTTTCTATATACATGAGCTGATCCTCCAGGCAGGTTTCCTGATGTCCTCATGTAGACATATATGATGCACCTTCATCTTTTTTCCTTAATAATTCATCATATACCCTATAAAACGGATTATATGCTTTCAGTCATTATGGAGTCTTAAGATATCCTGCTTAATTTTCCACTAAACTGACATACATTATCTTATTAACTTTAAACAATATAAACAATATATTATAAGTATTTTTACAGTCTAGTAATTCAAATGATTGTCACTATGTACCACTAAACCAAGGCTTCTTTTAATATACTCTAAATCTCTTTCACATAATGAACCTTGTGTGTTACTTTTCAATTTTCATGACACGTATACTGGTTTCGCTCTAAACCAGCAGGGGAAATTAAACCCACACAAATACCTCAAGAGAGATTTAGGTCAGAATTACAATTTTAATAGAAAGGTTAAAATAAATGCAATGAATACAGAAAGAAAACTGGCTTAAAACCCACAAGGTTGAGTACAACCTGATACCCCATTGACCAAGATGGTAGCTGTATAGTCCAATTAGGCACTTGTCCTGTAGAAGGTCTGGAACTGCGGGAAGTTTGCCTCCTCTGCTGGGTACCCTGTAGTCCTCTGGGTGTCCAGTGGTGATGAAAGGTCTGGTGGTCTGGGTGTCCAGTGGTCTGGTAGTCCAGTCCTGGTAGTCCAGTGATCTCTCCCATCCCAAAGCCTACTTTTATGTCGTGTTCTTGGCTGGTACAACCCCCAGGGGTGGGGATTTCCACAATGGAAAGGGATGTTCCCGATATTCTATTGGTTGGTGTGTATCTGGTTCGGTAATGAGCTCACATGAGCCAAGTCTTCAGGGAGCAAACAGTTTCTGACATTCTGTTGGTTGGTGTTTATCTGGTTCGGTAATGGGCCATTAACAGAGGTAATCACTCAGGATGGTTCTGAAGTTCTATTCGTCCATGCTTATTAAGTTCAGTAATGGGCCATTAACAGAGATAATCAACTCAGGATGGGTGATGCTTGCTGTCGGCCAGAATGGCTGTCTCAGTTGAGATAAGGAGTACCACCCCACCTCACATGAGCACAGGGAGTCTCAGGGAGCGAACGACCCAGTTTATCAAGGAAATATGTGGGTGGTGATAGAATACATCCTTTTATGGTTAACCCAGCACAGGAAGTCACCAACTTCTGTGTCAAGGCCTGGTTCATGAAAGAGAAGTGCATTTCTTGATTACTTTTCCCCTAGTAATTTGCTAGAATTATTTGGAAAAAAAGCTGATTCCCAACAGCACTGTTACTGTGCCATCACACTAATGTTCTGCCAGTCTGTTGGCAAAATTGTTCTGACAAAAAGGTTATGCTGTGTTGATACAAACATTGAGGAGGGAACTGTATTTCAGGTCAGTGAAATGGCAAAAGGGATTCCTCTAGATATAAGAAATTGTGAGCTAGATTCAAGGAATCCCAACCAAAAATCCATGTTTTATCATGCTCACATATGCCATAGGGTCACTATGTGTCACTCAGAGAAATGAAAGTGAGATGATGTGTGTGTGTTATTTTTTGGACATTAGTTGATAAAGCTTACTGCAATGGCTTACAGTGATTGTAAAGTCAGACTCAAGCCAGGACTGGCTGAATAAGGAATTTGAGAAATATTTAAATCAAGAAATGTTAGACATGACAAGAATAAAATTCTCTTAATTCCTTATGAGATCTTGTGATGTTTTATACCTAAATAGAACCAAGAGAGCAAAATCCTGCACGAATCAGCATATTCTATATAAAAACAGGAATGGTTCTTGTCAGCATAGATTAAAAAGCACATAGATACCAATGTTTCTCCATTTCTCAGAATGAGAGAAAGATACATGAGGCCTCTCAGGCAATAAAAATGGGAGAGGTACCTTCTAAGATAAGAATTCCAGCTTCATTAAAGAACTGGAGTGTCAGTGGCTCAACAGAATAGACAACATCCAACAAGCTTTAACTCAGACTGGACCTGCATTCTCTCGTGGCAACACAATTTTTCTTTTTAGCTGAATGAAACAGATTCTCTTAGAGACAAATGAAATTACACGTAACTAATACCCATTGCTTTTTTACACTGACATATATCTGTGGGTGTACATTTCTCTGCACCACTTTTGTTCATTTGCACAAATTTTGCAGACCAGTTCTGATCAAAACCAACAGTGTAGTGCAAATCTCAAAAGTTCATCACCTCACAAGGGGCAGCCAAAAAAAAATATCATTAGAGTCCTCATTGTGAGAAAAAAATATAGCACGGGTTCCCTTCTTATTAGGCAGCTGTGCATCTAACACCAGATACACAGCCTATACCACTGCACAAATAACACCCACAGGAAACTGGGTTTCCTTCACTCCCCTGTTCATTAAACTGTTTGTCTGATTGGTGACTAAATACAGCCCACTACTTGATTTATCCATTACAGAGTCAATAATGCTGTCAGTAATAGGGGTATTTTGTCTACATTTTCTAGGCAAATTACAGAAGAACTCAGTTAAGTTAACTGCCAACAGAGACTCAGTGAGAGTGGTCTTTCCAGGCCTCAGGAAAGGCTCAGTGGGGACTAAGACAAACTCATGTGAACTCACGTAGCAGTAAAAGGATCCACATAAGTATGTGAAGTCCTTTATAAATAGGCTTTATTGTTTATGATGCTCTTGCCACCCATATGTTGCTATTGAGCAGTTCTACGAAGTATATCAGATTTCTCACTGGGCTGCTACAAAGATATTAAAGCAACCTGCTTGTAGCCATAAGGTGGACTGAACTGGACAGTCAATAAAACATTGTTTGTAATGCTCTTACTAGGCTCAATGACTCACTCAGCATCTTCAAACAAATAATATAAAAAGCAATTATTTCTATTCCCAACAAGGATAAATTGGAAGGAGTAGCAAAGACTATCTTGATGATTATCAATACTCGCTGCAGCATGTTACTAATGTGCTTCAGAGCTACGCACAGCAGGGCTGTCCTACCAGCAAAATAACTTTGTTCTTAGTTCACAAAGTAGTGTAATAATGACAGTTTATTCCAGCAGCAGCAAATGGCTTCCCAGGGTTTTTTTCTAATCTTTTAATAGGAGAGATTTTAGTCTCTTTTTGGTCACATTCACATAGAAAAATCAGGAGTGTTAAACACATTCAAGAGTGTTCATTCATGTGCAGTTTTATAAAGGGATTCTACAAAATCTCACACTGAGGAGTTTTCTCTTTTGAGTGAGAAAATGCTCAGCACTGTGCACAGCGCTTCCCTTTAGGTAATATCACTGCTAACCCAGTTTGCACACAGTCAGACCTGTTAAAGAAGGCTGGCCCTAGTAACCCAGCAGGGCAAAGGTGCCTCCTCACTCCTGCTGCTCCTTTCAGTGCAATGAAGGATGTTTCAATCTATCAACCTTCACATTCCTAGGACCAGGAGGGAGCATTTTATGATAGAATACTCACAGCTGAGATTAAATAAGAGATGTTAGAGCAAACCAGCAATTGCAGTGCACCACATTAGGTGTGTTGGTGCTGAGATGTCATTACTGGTACTGTTTTCTGTTTAGAAAGTGGTAAATCATATCTTCTCTCCATTAGAGAGCAATTGTGAAACTACAAAGCATCTGCCCTACAACTAAACTAGCTACAGTCTAAAGCTTTTTTTTATAACTTTTTTTCTTACTTTGGTGACTCATTGCAAACAAGGATCCCTGCACTTCAAAATATGGCAGGTCCTCTGCTTTTTAGGATTTGTCTCTGCATTTGAACTCTTGCCAGTAAGCAGCATTCATGCTTGAAATTTCTAATGAGGTGTTTAGGACTTAAATTATGATAGGTGTAGTTTGTACTTTAATGGTAATGATTATGTTTGTTTAACAGAAATTTACTGTAATGAGGATATACTGGAGCCTTGTTGTCACCAAGTACCACTGCTGCTATATGTTTCTTTTTTCATCTATGTTGAGGTCATGTCTGCTTAAGGATTAAGCAATTTTTGTTCTGGTACAAAAAGAGTCACTCTAAATGAGCCTGGAGTCATATATAGCTCCAGGAGCATGTATACAGACTAATTTTTCACCCTCTCAACTTCCCTGTGGAAAAGAGTCAGGCTTGACTGCCTGCATTGTTGCCATCTAAGAACTCAGCTTAGTTCCACCTGTGCTTATCAAAGCTTATTGGTATCTGACTCTAGACTTTAACGTCTCCAGATATAAAGAAACTTCAGATCAGTACTTTCTATTAAGATCATATACTATGACACTGCCATTTCAGAAAGTCCATCATTTCAGGTTCACTGAATATATTGAAAGAATAAATAACTCATTAAAACTGTATTTCTTGTTTCACAGTCACACAGTTCTACATTATTGCAAAGAGGAAAGTGGCTTCATAATAAAGTCCTAATTATAAATACCTCAAAAGTATTGATAAATGTTTAATAGACAATTTAATGATTAATCAATTCTTAGGTTATTAAAGTACAAAAAGCCTATTGCTTTGTTATAGTTTTGTTCTGCTATACCTACAACTGATACAATGCTTAGGTTTGTACAGTGCTTAGGTTTGTAATATCTATTGTTTGTATGTTTGTCATTGGTAAAGCATTTAGAAATGAAACATTGATATAATATTAAAACTGAGAAGCTGTTCTACTCTATAGAGCTTCCTCCACCACATCTTTATTATACTGATAAAGTCCTACCATTTCATGCCTCATACTGCCTTCACTCTCTCTCTCTTTTCCCTCTTATGAGAGTGTTCATCAGTGCAGCATTTTGGTTTTCAATGAGAATTTATTCACTTTCTCTCCTGCAAATCTTAAAGACCATTTAAGAGAGAGACATTTGCTGTTTCTTTATCAATCTGCTCCTTATTACTTTTATGCATGTGGAAAACCACAACGAGGTAAAAGCCCTATCCTTAGAACACCATCATCTGTTGCTATACAATGCTACTCTTAAGCATGAGATGAATTCTGACAGTACATGTGCAGACACAGCTCCCATTGGGAAACTGTTGTTTACATACAAGCTAAAACAGTTGGCAATTCTGAATTTTTTATGATAGGCATGATAAGTTTACTCCCATTAAATTCCTCATCACAGAAAGAAGGTAATAGCAACACTGCAGTCTGGGACTTTGGTCAAGATTCACCTCTAGTAGTTAAACACTCATAAATCACAAAACCAGACTATAAAAGTTGGTACACAGATACAATGGCCATTGTAAACAATTTGTAGTATTGTGTAACAGTCTCATTAAAAACAAACAAACAAATCAGCAATACAAAGCCTGTGTTATAACAAGAATGAAGTGGTTAATGGAGGAAAAAACTTGGGAAGACAGCCACCAAGCCAAGAAAGGTGAGGGTCTGGCTTAGTCTTTAGTACAGATCTCAAAAGCACATCTGCTAAAACCATGTAGATGACAAAGGTTAACAGAGTTCCTTAAAGTGGTGGCTGAATGGAGAGACTCAGACAAGCAACTGAGCAAAGCTCTTGTTGTGGTTGTGGGCAAAAAGGGCTTATTGTGATCATTAAGGGTCATCCTGGGGTCCAAGTAACTGATTTATCTTTGTGTACAACATCAGTTTGGTGATCAGCACTGAAGTACTGCGTTCTTTTCCTTTTTTTCTTGTAGCATATAAAACATAATAAAATCATAGAATAATATCAGAAATTTATTCTCAATTCATAAATTGAGGGAAACACCTTGCAGTGAAAGAGCTATAGTACTCAGAATATTCTGTGGTCCTTTGTGATTTTGTCTACTACACTGTGGTTGGCTCTGACAGAAATTAATGACTACAAAATGAATCTTAAGGCCAAATTTGTATCTGTGAAGAGTATTAAAACCTGGAATAAACTAAAGGAGTCAGACTGTATTTAAGAAGTCCTTTTGACAAAAACTAGATGCTGTTTGGATGATACACTATTGGTTAGCTCTTCAACTCAGTTCAATTGGTGGTGATTTATGGACTAATATACTGAAGATGTTAAAATAAATAATCTAATGGTTCCATCTCACCTTGAATTCTTCACATATTTTTTACAGCAAGAAGAATGGCTTCGAAGATTAAAATGCCAGTGGGTAAGACTGTCACAGCCCTTATTTACTTGTACAAGGATATATTGCACCATCTCTAACTCCTCATAGCTGCAGTAAGCCTTAGGTAGAGGAATGAGCTGTCTATCTCTTGCCATAATGAAGAGAACATTGAAAAGAAAGAAAAGAAGAAAAATGTCTCAGCTTCTTTCCTCTCATGCGCAAGACTGGATAAAGAGAGTCACAGGAAGCTGTAATGCTTCTCTCCATTAATGGAAGAGGAATTTGGACCCAAGACAGGAAAATACCTTTCAAACAGGCACCACTGCAGCAGTGACTCAGATGCATTTTCCCTTTTAAGGAAGAGTTTCACAAACCAAACACACCATCTCCCACTTCAGATGCTACATAGAGTTACATGCTAATGGTCCCACACTCCTAGAGCTCCATGCTGTGAGGTGCTGAATGTTCTGCACAGCTCTGGAAGGTGCACAGTATACAGCACTGAAACAAATGGACCCAGCCTGGGTATCCAAATTTCAGCAACAGTGCTCTGCAAAGGTTCCAAAAGCTGCATTTCTGAAGTGCCTGAAGCTCAGTTGAAGATACAGTCGTGGATCCTATCAGAGTCTTATGAAGTAGTATGAGATTTCTCACCATTTAGAGCACACTAACAACTGAAGCAATGTTTTCCTGGCAGTTATAATTACAGAAAATAAATAATCACTCCCAGCTGTCAAATAAACAAGACAGGGTATCAAAGACATCTTCTCTTTATACACTAATACAATGGCTTAGGCAAGCACTCAGCTTAGTGCTTCCCTATTGACCCACAGTTTAATTTGCAAAGGTTTTAATTTCCCTCCATTTTCCACCTCCTAGGTAAAAAAATTTTGGAGGAAAAAAAGCACAAAAATATTTTTAAATTACTTTAGTAATAATTCCTATCCCTTTCCCTGATGTAAACAAACAAACAAACCAATCCAACAACAATAACAAGAACAAAACCCAGAAAAACACAAACAACAACAATAAAAGGAGAGATAGCAAGGAAAAAAGTAACAATATCCAAAAATGTTGTCTCTAATTATTATTATGAAACTCCACTGCAATTTTGATTAAACAGCCGTTGTTTCCAGTCTTCACTGGAGTTCTTTAATGTATGGCTTTGAAAATTTGTTGATCTTGGTGAGATTTTCAGATTGGAATACAGGTGGATGTCAGCTCCATGATCACATCAATCTTTAAGTGGAACAAAAGTAATTGGGACTAACACAGTAACGGAGCCTAATTTTTAAAAAAAATACTTCCATCTTCCTGGAACCCAGTTTCTGCAACTCTCATTCACATAGCAGCAATATTAGATTGATATTAAAGTAACATTAAAATGCTTTAAGACTGAGGTCCTGTAAGAGCTAATAGATTCAGTCTTACAAAATTCAGTTTAAATTTAGGCCAAACACTGTGACTAAGTTTGCAAAACAGTAACACTTTGAACACCCTACAGAGATTTTGCCATGCTTGCAACTTTGTGTGAAGGCATTATATCTCAAGGTCAGGAACATGAGCCTTTCCTCTCTAAAAGTTTATTTAGCAAAATAGTCCAGGAGCGTTAAGAAAGAGAACAGCCTTTATTGAACTGAATTATTTGCTGAGATGCATGTTTGGAAAGACAAATTCCTCTTAGTCTAGGCCCTTTCACTGTGTGCTCAGAGTTGTGTTCACCATCCCCTCTGCCAGATCTGTTTGCCACCTATGGTGGTGATCACAGAATCCTGAAAATTCAGCAACTTTCACATCAAGCCACAAGCTGTCACTGATGTAGAGGCTGAATAGTGCTTTTATGAAAAGCTGCACATCTGGAAAGCAAAGAATCATTGATTCCTCAAATTTAGATGAGTTTTAGTGGGGAAAAAAATACTTTGGAGCTTTAACAGAGACTCATCTCTGGAAATACTGGCTGGACTTCATATCTGCCATTCTTATTAATGGAAACTGAGAATTTGAAAATACTATGGAAAAAATGTTATACAATGGGTATGGCACAGGCAAGGCACAGTTTTAGAGGTTTATATGAGCAATAATGAGAGATATAGACCATTTATGATACATGTATCAATACAAACATGTTTATTTTCCTCTCCTTTTGCTTTTTTTTTTAAGTAACGTAGATGTTATGAACACTTTTGCCATTGAAGGACTCTGGAGTTAATCAGAAAAAAATCCACTGAAATACTTCTTTATTGAAGTACCTTAATATTGATGTTCTCATATAAAGAAACAAATCTAAATATTCCTGCTGGAGGAGAATTCTACTTGTCACTAATTTTGCTAAAGAATTTCTCTATCTTGCCAATTAGTTCTTTTTCACCTCAACTGCCATCCATCTAAAAGCTGGCTTGCTACAGCTCATCAGGATTCTTAAACAATAACAAACACGTGGATTTTGTAAATCAGAATTGATTTTATTCATGCTGTGTGCACTTCTAATTGGATAATATTAAAGCAGGACCTGTAGGCAGGTGAACAGTTAGAGAAGAAACCAAAAACACCCCAAGCAGTCAGGCTCTGCTCAAATCAATCACATAAAATTTAGGGCCCAGAGTATACTGGAGTCTTCTAAAATTTATGTAAGTGATGCTGTTATCTGAGCTGTCCCACTGAAAGGCCTCACCTACATTCTAATCCACCATGGCATCACTCTTAATTCCTGTATTTTCAGTTGTTCCTTGATGTCCATAAATATGGAGCAGATTAGTTCATTAAGAGAAAAATTCTCATCCTTCTCCCGTGAAAAAGTGAATCCCTTTTATTTATCTGAGTCCAGCTTTGATTCCTTAGTGACCACAAAATCAAACTGAACTGAACTTTGAATTACTTTTGTATGATGTAATTAATTTGTTCAGTGTATCCTTTAAAGTGTACTATTAGTCAGAAAATCACAACTGGAATGCCAGCCTTGCTAAGCCCAAGGGAGGTTGATGAGTAAATCAGAGACAGGAATGTGTCTACTAATTCCCAAATTCTGCAGACATTGACTTAACTGTATCAAATTTGCTCATAAGCAGTTTACTGGGAGTAACACTCACAAATTCACTTAGGTGAATAAAGGATTCATAAGAACATGGTAATATCCATTTCCCAAATAATTTTCCATTACCTATCAGGGATGGATGTTATCATTTGTTTATCTGTAATTTAAGTATGATTTTATTAATGAAAGAAATAAATGTATTCATTCAGGGGGAAATCTCCCATTCATATTGATAAGCTTTGAGTTCGACTTTTTGTTCATTGTGTTTTATCTAGGCACTTCCCCAGAGGCTTTAAAATGTTCAAGTGTAGAAAACAGATTTGGAGAACACACTTGCAGAGTCAGAGCATGGCTGAGGTTAGAAAGTCCAACCATCCTACTCAAAGCAGGGTGGAGTACACCTGGTTGCTCAGGTTTTGAGTACTGTAGCATAGCACGCCAGATGTGTTTTCAGCAGTGCCAAATAAAGGAGGATGATTTCCCTTAGCCTGGCAATGCAGTTTCCTATGCAGCCGAGGATGCCGTTGGCATTCTAGCTCCAAAGGTGTATTTCTGGCTTGTTGCCCACCAGGATCTCCTTGGTCCTTTTCACCATCACATTTTCTTTTGATTTCATACTCAAAATTTCTGTCTTAAAACGCAAGCACCAAAAACTGTCTTACCTGTTGTGCTGGTTTGACTGTAAACCAGCAGGAGAAATTAACCCCACACAAAATACCTCGAGAGATTTTAGGTCAAAATTACAATTTAATAAAAAAGGTTAAAATAAATGCAGTAATACAGAAACACGGGCTTAAACAAACCGACAGAGTCACAGTACAACCTGACACCCTGTTGACCAGGGTGGTAGCTGTGTAGTCCAGTTAGGCACTGGTCCTGCAGGAAGGCCTGGTGGTCCAGTCCTGGTAGTGGAGTGGAGTAGCTGAGTCCAATTCTGAGAAGTGGAGCAGAGTAGCTAGCTGAGTCCAATTCTGAAGAGTGGAGTCGAGAGTCCCATCAGGAGTGGAGTCCCATCATGAGTGGAGTCTCATCATGAGTGGAGTCTCGAGAGTGGAGTCCCGTCGAGTCGAGGGTGCTTTCTCCCATCCCAAACCCTTGTTTTATGCTATGTTTGTTGGCTTGCACCTCCCCCAGGGGCGGGGACTTTCACAATGGACGAGGTCCTGATGTTCTATTGGTTGCTTCGGTAATGAGCTTGGATGCAGGCTCCTCCGAGATGATCCCCAGGGTTCTCAGAGATGATCCAAGATTGGGCTATTATTCAAGCTGGGTGGTGCTAATGGGCCATTAGCTGAGATCAGATAACCAGGGTGGGTGGTGTTAATGGGCCATTAGCTAAGATCAGATAATCAGGATGGGTGGTGCTTGCTGTCGGCCGGAGTGCTTATCTCATGTGAGATAAGGAGTCCCAGGTGTGTAATTATGAAATTTATCCAGCTTTTGTGGATGGTAATAGAATATATGACTAACCTGGGACATCTACTCATGACTTGCATTACCTGTAGTACTCTAAAGCCTCAATGCAACTAAAAACTTCAATGTGAGCTAAGTCAGTGAAAGTTCTTTTTAAAAGCCCAGTGTAGATACAGTTACAACAACACAATGATACAAGAGTAATTTTTATTGTACTGTTAATTTTGATTTGAAGTAGTAAGGCTCTCTATATGGTTATAAGTGTATCTTCATGGGAATATTTACATGGCAAGTTCACGTACTAGGCTAAGTTGTTGAAGCTAATAAATCAGGCATACCTTCTTCCATTAGCTAAAGAATGATTGACATATGAAAATATTTTCCTGAAACAACAACTCCTAGGATTTCTGTGCTGCACCCACCCATCCTCTACCATCCCGTTAGTTTAACAGTCCTTAGACAGAAAACAAGGATAACATTCAGAGAATACAATAGCAACATCAGGCAAAGAGGAACATTCATTCTTATTTGTTTCAGTTTTAAAAGAAAGCATGTTCCTAAATGCTTCAGTGTAATTTGTGGATGATCCACCTAAGTTTATTTCAATACTCAAATTGCCACGGTTACAAAAGAACTTCCACAATACCGTCAGTAGGACATTATTTGCATATCCAAGCTTATTGCCATTTCATTGGGAACATCTGGAGCTGTAAGCCAGTGCAAACAGAAATAAGGCAGCATGAAATTTTCTCCAACAGATGCTTATATAGAAAACAAAATTAAAAATACAAATGTCTAAAACCAAGGATGTTTAATTTAGAGAATAAATATTGTTCCAGAGTGCCAGAGTGCTTGTGTTCCTCTATTTTTGGCCACACCCAACAGAAAGTTAGATATTGCTGCATCCAGCCACAGTTCTAATTGCTGAATCTTGGAGAAAGCTATCAATTTAGAGCCCTAGAAATACTAGGTCTTGTGAGCATTCCCAGCTACAATCATTATTAGTAGTTCACCTTTTCCCATGATAGTTTGCTTTGTCCCTTCCCCATAAATACTACAGTAATTCCAGAAAACTGATTTCATAAAAGTTTCAGAATTACATAATATTTCAAAACCACAGGACTTTGTTCCTAACTGCTATTGAAAATTCTACTTACACGTATTTCTTTCCTAACCTCATGGGGAATTAACTACTCAAAAATAACAGTGTCTCCTGTGTACACAAATAAAGATAGACCTGAAATAAGAAGAACTGGATAGTTAAGTTAATCGTTCGGAAACTGCCACCTACGTACGGCTGAAATACGGATTGATAATTAAATACTAAGACATACTTTTTTCTGTCTCAAGTCCTCTTTTCACTATTACTTTAAGTGTGCTACTGATGATCCTTTCTGCCGCAATAGATCCAAGAGGACATTATTTTCAACTGATTTCCACACTTGCCAGGGACTTTTGAAAATCACATCTGCTAAGAACTTCAACATAGAACAGCAAAGAAAATCTGACACTCGGGCAATACACATTTATGCAAGTACCAGAACTGACAACCTCCCAATCACATACTGTGAGCAGAAGCAAAACTAGAGCCCACCACTGTCAAAACATTCATATATCCCTTAACACAACTACCTAATAAGGTGTCACCCCCACCTAATGCTTGTTCATGCATATAGGGGCTGCTCTCCTCTTTTTCCACACCTCCTCTATCATCCCTTCCTTTTCATTATCCTGTATCTCAGACTCACTGTGATGTTTGCCCTTACATCAGTGTTTCATGATTCTCATTTACCCAGACTCCAGTTTCAAAATCCAGTTTCCCAAACCAAGAGTCCCTGTGCTCCTGCACTCTGCACCACAATCATTTTTTGTCCCTCATGCGAGAGAGAGAATTTGTTCCCACTAACCCTCCCAGAAAGAGCTCTGCTTGTGCCCCAGTCCTCTCCTATAACAAATCTTTTTCTACCTCTTCCCACCAAGATTCCCTTACCTTCCCCTCCCTTCTCTTGTGGAGGGATACCCATGTGGAAGCCTATTTGCAATATACCAACTTCTTCCCTTCCCCAGTTATGCCCCTAAGTCTCTCTAAATCTTTCCCGCATACAGCTCACACTCCCACAACTTTGTGAGCTTCTCAAATCAAAGTCACCCAATATCCTTCAAAGCCATCTTTGCTCTGCCATTCTTTACGTACTTTCCATAACTGCCCTTTCCCCTTGCATTCCACACAGGGTATCTCCTTCTCCTGTCCATGAGGAGACCCTGTGAGGGCTCCATACTCAGCCTCACAAAGGATCTCCGGTCATATACTTTTAGGTAAGGTTCTGCTTTCTGCAACTCTCCCAGTCCTTGCTTCTCTGTTTGGAGAATTAAAGTATCTTTAAAGTCCCTAAAGCAAATGCTTAGAAGACACTTGGGTCCTTCACCATCTCTTAAATTTCTCCCTTTTTCTGTAAAGCAAATTTGTTGGACAATAATCACTCTCTGAAAATTTGCAGTAGAGAAGATAATGCAGCCATTAGCCCAGAGACAGGATGAGCTGCAGGATTTCCTCACACAATATCAGCTTTACTGGCAAAAATCACAGGGATTGGGTTGTAGAGCTTAAGCTATACTGATACATAGTACAGTCAGGATCTCAGAGTCCAGTATAAACCTTTTGCAGCAGAAAACAGCAATATTCCTGTATCATTACAAGTACTTTTGTGCCATAAACTGTACATAGCCAAACTCTGCCTCATCCCTTGACTTCAACAGGGCAATTAGGCTGATGCTAATTATCTTCACAAACCTCTCAGGGCAATTTTTGGTACAAAGCAACTGCCCTTCTGGGCATATTCTTGCGCAGCATGTGACCATTTTTTTCCCAGTTAATTTTACTTGAGCTTATTATCATGAAAACAGCATTTAAGAATTGTAGCCCTGCATTTTGCAGTTCTTTAGTTGTGCAGTGTTTTAAGTTCTGTGAATAGTTTCCCATGCATTGTTCTGTAAACATAGCTCTTGTTTATGCTAATCGGCCTGACGTTTTGAATTCCTGTACTCTGTATGATAGACAATTCTGCTGACCAGTGGACAATAGGAGGTGGTATTCTCTCCCTCCAATCCTCTCTACTTTCTGAAAATATATAAATAAAGACCGAGGGCAGAGGTCGGCCCCTTCCTTTCCTCCATTCTTCCTTGGCCTCTGCCCTGGCTGGTGGACCCTGATAACTGCAACTCGCGTGCTTATTTTGTGTCCAAGAACAACAAAGAATCTTTGATATAACTTCTTGTTTGTCTTTCAGCACTAGAGGTAACTCCAGAAACAGCTTTTGCTACTACCATTATTCTGTCCCTCACAGGTTATGGTCAAAGTTCAAAATTGAAGGCATAAACTGGGCTGCTGGTTTGAACGACTGAGAAATAAGTTTTGCACAGTAGGAAACCATTTCAAAAATCATTGAAAAATTTTCAGCATTAAAAAGACCCCCACAAAAAAACCACAACAACCAAAAATGAGAGGAGTGTACTGTCTGTTTGCAGTATGATCTACTGTGTGTTAAGCCTCCCCTGTGACCCCACACCACAGACTCACCCTTCTTATCCTCCTTACCTTGCAGGATCCACCAGCTTTAGCCTTTGTTTTTTTTTTTAATTAAAAAAAAATCTCCTCCAATATAGTACAAGCTCTTTTTATAATAATTATCATCACCTTTTACAGAAGTAGAATGAAGTATCTCATTACTTATTTTATTCTTGCAGGGTTCTTTTTCCTTCTGGACTCCTCACCATAGCTACAGCCCTTCTCAGGGAAGCTCCTTGCAGGAAATCTTCACAGCTGAATAGAATAACAACAGAAAAAAAGTGCTTTAAAGGGGCTGTTGGAGTACACAGTGCTGTCAAAAACCTACTGCCAAAGAATTTTGACAGGTATATAAAAGCATGTATCATATTCAGATATGAACATTGGACTATAAGAGTGGTAAGTACTTAACAATTGGAATGGTTTATTACTCTTCTTTAATATTACCCTTTATTCTTCACTTAGAGTCACTGTAGATTCTCTTGTCCTTTTTATATAAAAGGACATTCTAAATTATTTGGACAGTGTACTCACAGAAAAAAAAAAAGATAATAAAACTAACAGCCCTCCAGTTTCATTTTACTTGTATGAGAGCATCAAGAGCAGAGCAACTACATGATAGATAATTAGCCAGGAACCAAAGGTGACCACAACACTGGAAGTGCCCTCACTCATCAGGGCATGTTCCCAGAGGGTTTGAATGTGGCAGTCAGCCATGGTGATAATAACAGTCTATTTACAGTCTCAGACAAAGTGAGATAATGAACCAGGTCCAGGGTATAATCTGGGAACCCATATAGCAGATCAGGTCAGATATGGCTGGAGATAATGCTGCAAAATGGGTCCAATATCCCATTGTTATCTGAAACACAGGACTAGGGACAAAGCCACCTAAAATACTGACCCAGAAACACTCAAGGAAGCAAGGCTGGAGACAGGAGTTATATCTGCTACATAGCTCAGAGTAGGACTAAGTGCCCAAGCCTGACCTTAAATGGAGCTCCTGGGATTATGGGCATGGGTGGAGGCCCCATGTGAGGCTGGTCAGGGAGACTAAGGACTATTAGTGCCCTCATGTCCCAGCTAATGGGCCAATATCAGATTATCACTGGTGTTAATACTCAGTATCTTTCCCAACAACTTAAATGATGGAACAAGATGCACCCTCAGCAAATATTTCAAAAGAGTTCTGGTATGTACTAGTCCCTCGGAGCAACACTATTATCTGTCTGAGGTTGTGAGCATCTGCTTGCACAGTGTAGTGTCTGGAGCACACAGTTTACTCACCTTAGGAGCTGAGCTGCCTGCACTGGAGTCCAGCTTCCCAAGAAGACAGAGCTGTTTGAGAAGTCTTGGTCAGCCTTGGAGCTCAGCTGCAAGGAGTTTGAGTAGAGGTTCTGCTGCCCTTTATCTCAAGACTCCTGACCCTGCCTGCCTTGCAGTTGTGCTTGCTCTCATTTTTTTCTGTCTTATGCAGAAGGATCAGCCCCTGCTGCTCCAGGAACACATTGCTGCTCCTGGGCAGAAATCCCAGTCTACCATGAACATGTCCCGGGAGCAACTCAAGGCCAACTCAGTTCTTCGTTGTTGTACTTCAACACAGTAGTACAACGTTGTTGTACTACTTACTGTGCTTCTCCAGTAAGTGCCATAGAAATTGTGCCATGGGATCTGAAGAGTGTTTTACTGGAAAACATATAGCTCTCACAGATTGTGGCTAAATTGCAAAGCATGGCCATGCTTCCCACTTTCAGGATTCAAGTAGGCCTCGACCTAATGTGGGGTGAGACCCAAGTGGACACCATATCCCCTTCCCTTTCTGCAGTCATGATTGAAAGAGGCAGACAGGCAGAAGGGAGCTGTGTGATGTACTCCACCATGTCTCTCATCTATGTGGCAAGCACACCACCACCCCAGAAAATACCATGTTCCACAGCTGATGTAGGACCACTGAGACAACTTGCTGTGAACACTCCAAGCTAATTTTTGGAGGTAGCAAAATGCTCAAATAACTCTTTAGAGAAAAGACTCCAGACATAGTCGAAGATAAAATATAGAACAGAGTCCTAGAATCATTTGGGTTGGCATTTAGTCCAACCTCCCTGCAATGGGCAGGGACATCTTCTAGATCATTGTCTAACAACTAGATCAGGTTGCTCAGAGTCCCATCCAATCTAACCTTGAAGGTTCCCAGGGATGGGGCATCTACCACATCTCTGGGCAACCTGTTGCAGTCTCACCACACTCACCATAAAAAACTTCTTGTATCTAGTCTAAATCTCTCTGATACTTTAAAACCATTACCCCTTTTATTGCAACAGGCCCAGCTAAGAAGTTTGTCCCCATCATTCCTACAAGCCCCATCTAAGTATTGAAAAGCCCCAGTAAGTTCTCCCCAGAGCGCTTTGCTCTCCAGGCTGAACAACCCCAACAATCTCAGCCTTTCCTCATAAGAGAGGTGTTCCATCCTTCTGGTAAGTTTTGTAGGCCTCCTCTGGATCTACTCCAACAGGTCTGAGTCTTTCCTGTGCTGGGGACCCCAGAGCTGGATGCAGTGCTCCAGATGGGGTCTCACCACAGCAGAGTAGAGGGGGAGAGACCCCTCACTCGCCCTGCTGGCCATGCTGCTTTGGATGCAGCCCAGGATACAACTGGCTTTCTGGGTTGTGAGCACATGTTGCTGGCTCATGTCCAATTTTTCACCCACCAGCACCGTCAAGTCCTTCTTGGCAGAGCTGCTCTGGATCTGTTCATCCCCCAAACTGTTGTAATACCAGGGATTGCCTTGACCGAGGTGCAACACCTTGCACTTGGCCTTGTTGAACCTCATAAGGCTCACACGAGCCCACTCCTCAAGCTCGTCCAGGTTCCTCTGAATGGTGTCCCACTCCCCACATGTGTCAACCACACCACACAGCTTGGTGTCATTGGCAAACTTGCCAAGGATACACTCGATCCCCCTTTGTCATTGATGAAGATATGAAATGGTACTGGTCCAGATATGGACCCCTGAGTGACACCACTGGCCACTGATCTCCATCCAGGCATTGAGCCACTGATGATTACTCTCTGGATGCATCCATCCAGCTAATTCCTTACCCCCTAAACAGTCCACCCATGAAATCCATCTCTCCAATTCAGCAAGAAGGACGTCGTGTGCCACTGTGTCAAAGGCCTTATGGAAGTCCACATAGGTGACACCATTACATCTTTCCTTATCCACTGATGTAGTCACTCCATATCTGCTGGGTGAGACAGAAAGTGGTGTGGGAATCTTTCCCATGCTGAGTAAGGTAGTACTAATTGGGTAAGGAAATTCAGCTCCCTTGCTCCTCTGGAACACCTGCCTGAGAAAGTAAGATAGGAGGCCAGTGGCTGCCTCAGAATTAATAAATATATTTAGAATTAATAAACTCCAACAGCTTCTACTCTAAACAACAGTCTAATGTAATATAAAAGGTCACCGAGCACTGCTCATGTCTTTTGCAATGATTCTCTTAGAAAATTAATGTATTTGTAACTTTCTAGAGTTGCTTTATTTGAAGCACCAACAGCTTTGCTATCAAAGATCAGCCTTTGTAAAACTTCATCAATTTATCCTTGGGATTAAGTACAGTCATATTAATTAGGTAGCACAACAAATGCTTGTGGGATCAGAACGCCCTGGAGGATTCTAAAGGAATATCAATTGCGTTTGGACAGGCTATTAAAATCAAGTCACTTGGGAGTGAGCTGGAGATTTAAAAGTCTCCACCATGACTTCTGGAGCATATTAGTGCCTTTCATAAAAGAAGGCTCACTTTACCTTCCCCTTATTCCTTCACTTGCTATCAAAATGTGCTCAGTTTCAAGCAACTGAAGCCATTACCTCACACCAACATCACAAGTGGAAGTTCTCTGATGATGTTAGAGCCTCAGGTTTAATGCCTCACTCTTGCATGTAGTTGTGCAATTAGGCAGAACCCTGAAACAAACTGCTTTACCTGCCGTATGTTCCCTCACACTCCATTCAGCAGCAGCAGCAGCTTGCTGCTAGTGGCTTTCTGAGATGGAAATGCTTGCTAGTAAACAAGAATAAGGTAGTTACGTTCCAAAAAGGAGCCACTGTTTTCAGCATTTGACAACAGGCAATGGCCAGCTAGAGTGCATCACGGCACAGCTAGAAATTATCCCAGCTAAAGCACCTCATTCTGCCCTGGTACTGCTTAAAGACCATGGAAATATAATTGAGGGATTGGCTCCTGCTGAGAGGAAGAGGATCTATAAGCCACATGCAGACCTGTTCTGCAGACTCATTTGAGCTTGATTTTTAGCTCTTCCTGTATAAAATGTTGTTTGGCTCAGCCTTTACTAGGCATTTAAGAATTCACATCAAAATAGACACACAGTCATCTAGATGTTTTTGTCTCTGCAGCTCAAACTGTCCACTGGATGAAACCCCTTGCTCTGTAATTTGCGTGGCAAATGGAGAGACTTTTAGCTTTATAGACCATCAGTCCAGGTTGAGCTGATAGGAACAGGAGAAAGGCAATAGGTATCCTCTCATTCTGTTCCAAGACTTTCAAGAGAAGCAGCCAATTTTTCAGGTTTCATTAATTACATACATCTGCAAAGCTTATTTTTCAGCAGAAAAAGGCTGTGATTCAGACACTCAACATCAGCAATTTGTTTCCCTGGAATAGCAATTCTTCCCCCACCAAGCAATACCAGAATATTTTTGTTGCAGACAGTATTTTGGCACACCGCCTTTGTTGCAAGCACATATATCTTATTGGGAACAGAGACCCCTTTTAAAAGATGGTTTTCATTTCATCTCCTCTCATCTAAGAAATTACATGGCTGTCTCAGCTAAAAGTTGATGTTACTATTAGCAGTTAATGTGTCAACAAACACTGCAGCCCCACTGCTCATTGCCCTGTATGAGAATGTCAATGAAAGTGAAAAGGACATCATTCATTGAGTGCCTGAGACGGAGGATTTTAGAGATACATCACATTAAGTAGAGATTTCAGCCCAGATAATTATTTCCACTTGCAAAGGTAGACTTCTGACTAAAACAGATACACATGCTTTAGGAACACATCCTTTCACAGCCACGTTTTTCTGCTTGTTGCTCAGAGGACAAGGAGACAGCTGAAAGTTGGGAGGGGATTATCAGATTTTACACAAGCTCAAATCAGATGCCAGAACCCATGAATTTCTGTTCATCTTCTCTTTGTATTCAAAGTGCAAACTAGGGAGTGAGAAGGGTTCATACTTGCTTGACATCTGATTACATTTCTTTGTAAATAGCCTTGGTTGGCTGACAAATGCCCACCAAACCACTCTCTCACATCCCCTCCTTAGCACAACCAGGAGAAAATAAGATGAAAAATCTATAAGTTGAGGTAAGAACAGGGAGATCACTCGTCAATTACTGTCATGGTCAAAACAGACTTGGTTTGGGGAAGATTAATTTAATTAATTGCCAATTAAAAATAAAATAGGACAGTGAGAAACACAGCACACCAACCCCCTGCCAAAAAAACCCCTAAAACAAAATAAAAAGCGTGTTCCTCCCACTCCCAGGCTCAACTTCACTCCTAGCTCTTCTACCACTTTCCATGCCCTGTGAGATGCCAGGGGATGAGGAAGGGGGCTTAGAGTCAGTTGGTAACACTCCATCTTAGTTGTTCTTCAAGAACTGCTCCATCATGTGTCCTTTCCATGCGGTTTCCATTGGGTCTGTTTCTTCAGGAACGGACTGTTTCAGCATGGGTCCCCCATGGGCAAAAGGTCTTGTGTGTGTTTCTCTCCTTGAGCTTCACCTCCTGCCAGGAGACTGCTCCAGTGTGGGCTCTTCATGGGCTGCAGCTTTCTTCAGGACACATCCACCTACTCTGTGGGTTGCAGGGAGATAACCTGCTTCACCACGGTCTCGCCACAGGCTGCAGAGAAATTCCCACTCCGGTGGCTGGAACACCTCCTCCCTCTCCTTACTTGACCTTGGTGCTGCAGAGAAATTCCCACTCTGGTGGCTGGAACACCTCCTCCCTCTCCTTACTTGACCTTGGTGCTGCAGAGAAATTCCCACTCTGGTGGCTGGAACACCTCCTCCCTCTCCTTACTTGACCTTGGTGCTGCAGGACTTTTCCATTTTACTCACTCGTCTCTCACAGCAGCTGCACAATGCTTTTTACCCTTTCTTAAACATGTTATTGCACTGGTGTGTCGCTGATAGGCTCAGCTATGGCCAGCAGTAGGTCCATTTAAGGGCTGGCTGGAACTGGCTCTGTCCAATATGGGGACAGGCCCTGGTCCCCTCTCACAGAAGGCACCCCTGTAGACACCTTACTACCAAAATTTTGCCACATAAAACTAATACAATCAGATAGATGACAATGCAGGTAAGAAGATATAGCTGGAGTAGGGTGCATAAGATCATCTAGATATGGTTCATCTACAGCAGAAAAAAATATATGCCAATTAAGTGGAGTTTTTCTTTAAATGATTGAATATCAGAGTGACAAAGTCAAAGAGAGAAGGATGTTCACTAGCTCAACCATCCAGATCAACTTGCAGCAGCAAGAAATGTTCATATGAATTGACAGAGCCAAAGAAGGGAAATTATTTATAAGTCTATAGGTAGGGAAACTATTTTATATAACTGAGACAGCTATGAAAGAAAACCACATTAGCACAGTGGTAGGGCACTGCAAGTCAAACGTTCCAAGCAGAGACTGGAATCGCTGTCTAGACAAGCCACTAAGAAAGCTTTTGGTTGCTTGTGAGAATGTGTCAGTAAAACAAACATGAATTATTCAGTCCTTATGTCCTTATGTTGTTAATGCTGTGAAAGTAAATACAAAAAAAGAGAAGCCATAATATCCTTGTTACTTAGCTTCAAGTCATTTTCAATACACTAGCAATGTAAATTGCTTCCATTAAAAAAACAAAACACCAACTAACAAACAAAAGAGAATGAACTAAAAAACCTAACAGCAGAGAAGAGGACTCTCGTTTGAAAACAAGGTGATACAGCTACTGCAATCAGACTGTAGCATCAAATTTACCCAGAGATCTATAGTACGTTCATGGCTGGTCACACCACCACATTTCTAACTGCCTTCAACCCTTGTCTAGCACATCTATTTACCGTAAATCTTCAGAAAGAGTTATTTCTGTAAAAGTGTTGACTTAGAAAGTAATACAACCAAGAATCATGTACAGGCCTCATCAGAATTGTGTTTTCCGGGAAGGACGCAATTAACAGATAGTTTTTCATAGCAACATACATACTCAGTGGAAACAAAATAAATTCAGATATCAGGAGGGACAAGCACCACAATCTGCTATGTGCCTAAAAAAGGCTTGGTATAATTCCCACTGAGATCAGTGGAAAGATTCAAGGGAAATTATTGACAGCAGCAAATATATTCTGTATGAATTCTCATTCCTCCATATTTAAACACAGCAGGAATAGACACTTTGTCAGGTTTAGAGTAGGAGAGTTAAAACATGCAGGAGTTAGGGGTCCAATTTTGACACAAAGGGAGTGAGGTTAGAATGCTCGTGTGCTTTTGACAACTCTTTCCTAGCCAAATACATATATTTTTCCACAGGGCTATTATTTATTTAATAAAACTAATAAATATAATATTATCCAAAGATAAATAGAATAAAACCCAAACTCTCAAATGTGTTCTGTGGCATTTGTGACCCTCTAACTACAGCTCAGCTTTAATTATTTTATATGTTGCTGTGCCAGTCCATGTTGAAATGAACAATAAAGACAGTAAGAGTGAAGTACTTTTGTACTAAAAGTGAGATATATAAAGAAGAACTGTTTAAGGGACAGAGAGTATCAGTCAGAATGTCTTGCCTACATCTCTCAGGACGAAAAGACATTTCTTTGCAGCTTGTATCAGTTTTTCACCACTGTAACAGTGTTAAAAATGGTACAAGGAAGACATTCTCCTGATCCGTGGATCCTCCAGACTGAAACTGTGTGGGCAAAGGGGTTGAGCTGGTTGTTCTTTGACAAAGTGAGCAGTGAAAAAGGGAGAAAGAAGGTGATACCACAAAAACAGGCTGAAAAGCAAGCTCCAGGAACAGACTGGATCACTGAAAGAAGAGCTTTTACACAACACAAGCTGCATGAGAGATTGGGAATTGTAAGCAAACACATCGTGTCCTTGTTTTCTCCTTTCTTCAAAGAAACAAAACCTCATGCACTCTTCAAAAATGAGGAAAAAGGTACATAGCCCGGGTGAAAATAGTACAGAATTGGTACACTTAACAGACATAACTAATTTTCTCAGTGCCTTGTTGGCACTTGGTAAAACATGTTCCCTTATGCAGAAGCTTCTAACCTATTTGTAAGTAACACAGGAAAAAAAAGATTCTACAGATAAGGCAAAGAAGAGGGAGGCAAAAACACTTAGCGTGGGTGAGCTTTAAACATACAGCAAACTAGCAGAAGATAAGCAGTATACCAATGCTCACGCTCACACATTCCAGCTACACAGCGAAAGAAAACATAAATGAGAGAAAAAACCAGCAGAATATTACCTAAAACTTTACAGGGAAGGGGCTATGTGCAAAACATATGCAGTTTACCAGGAATCACTGCCAAAATGCATTTGCACTTAATCTAGTGGGTGAATGGTGCCAAGTAACCCTTCTGCCTCCTGTCAGTAGAACATAGGAAATGTTGAGAGGGCATTGGGAGACATGAAGGAAGAAAAATACCACAAGCTCCTTCTGCTTCAGCTAGAATGTTGTTGAAAACTATAAAATGTGTAGTAGAAATACTGCAAAACACAAATATAGGATGTAGCTGTTTACACAGTGTTTAGAGCATGTGCTAGTAGGAAAAAGAATGTAAAGAAATTACCCATTTTCCTTTTTCCCTTTCTTTTCCATTTATATGTTTATCCCATCACATTCTTCTGTTTCCTTTCTTTGTTCTCCTAGACATAGGCTTATTTCTAGCACTGCTTTCTTTTTATAATATTTCCTTCATCTTTTTATTCTTTTTTGTGCTCCTCCTGGTTTTGTGTTTATCTCGTTTTTCTATGATTTCTTTTCATGGTTTCTTTCTCTCCCTGAATTTCTCCCCTCCCCTCTCCCTACAGTGGAGGCAGCAGCTGGGAAGCTGTGCCAGCATTAGCCTCCACAGTGAGCACCCATTAGGAATTTAATAGACTTGCTTCACACCTTTGCAATCAATTCCCCACGCAGCAGAAACCAACTCGTAAGTCCCTGGGTAGAGCTGCACAGCCTCTGGTACCCATTAAGGAAAACAGGTGCCTCAGCACTGAACTGTCAGTAAAACCCCTTGAACTGAATGATGATTTGTGAAAGCACAGGCAAAACCCCTGGACAGAACAGGATCAGGAAAGCACCAGGATGCCTAGGCTATGGGGGGAGTCAGGACTGTCATGAGGCAAGGCAGAGTGCAGGATGCTTTTAATATTTGTGAACAAGGAACAAATGCAGAGGGAAGAAACCTGTATCTAAAAATTTCTTGGTAACTATGACGATTTTCTCTGATGTGGTTGGAATACAGAGAATAGGTTTGATAGGCTGTGTTTTTATCAGGAAACCAAACACACACTGACCATAGGTTCAAGCACAGTCCCATGGTCATGGATGCAGTACAGCTCATTAGTACATTGCCAGGACTACTTTTGGCTCTAGCCACCAATCAGTCACTCTGACCTCTCAGAAGGGAGCATATGCCAGAGATTGCTCCCAGTACACAGCACAGATGAAGCCACTGTGTTCAGCAAGGGCAAGAGAATTTAGCTGGTATGGGCATGGCCTATGACATACCATTTGCCTAAGAGTTGAAGAACTGCCATGGATCTTTTTATTTACTAGTACAAATCACAGAATCACAGAATAGTTGAAGTTGGAAGGGACCTCTGGGGGTCATTTGGTCCAATCTCCCTGCTCAAGCAAGGCCACCTAGAGCCAGTCTCCCAGGTCCATGTCCAGATGACTTTTGATTATCTTCAAGACTGATGACTCCACAGTATCTCTGGGCAACCTGTGCCTTTGCCCACTCACCACGGCATCAGTTTGTGCCCACTACCACTGGTCCTGCCACTGGGCACCAGTGAAAAGAGCCTGTCTCCATCCTCTGTGTACCTTCCTTTCAGGTACTCAGAGATTATTGTGATCCCCGCAAGCCATCTCTTCTCTAGGCTGGACCATCCCGGCTCTCTCAGACTTTCCTCATAGGAGAGATACTCTGGTCCCCTAATCCTCTTAAAGGCCCTTCAGTGGACTCTCTCCAGTACATCCATCTTGTACTGGAGAGACCATAACTGGAGTCCAGCTGGAAGGCCACCACCATGTACTGGTGTATGGATATATAGCATGGAAATTTCTTAATTCGATAGTCCAGCCAGTGGGTGGTAGGGACAAGATTGCACCAGGCTGGCCTTGTGCCCTACCCAGTCCTCCCAGACTATCATATCATCCACCATCCTCAGTCTTCGTGCTACCTTGCAGGGCACATAAAACAAATCTTCAATTTCATTATTAGAGACACCACTGTGAGGGTTGCAGCCCAGATCTCCCATATCCACACACCCTGCAGTAAACAGGGAATGGCAAGGACACAGAAGAATCCCCTTAGGCCCAGAGAGGATTCAGAGTCAAGTCCTTTCTGACATACACACAGTCACAAACGACTGATGGGACAGTTAGAGGAAGCCAAAGGAAGCCAGCAGTCCTGTCCCCTCCCCAGGCAGCAGCCCCTCTCCATTGATACACAATTCTGGACATGTTTATTTGGATTCCTCAGGCTCTTTATTCCATTTAATCTCAGAATGAAACTGATGACTTGAGGAATTATTATTTTTGCCCAAGTAGAAATCAAGCATCAGAAAGCAAATGTGAATTTTTTTAGAACCCATATTTTGTTTGTTTCTTTGCTGGGAATAGAGCCAAGATCCAGTGATTAAAGTTAAATTTTAAAATACACTCAACTGTTTGCTACTTTAAAAGCTGATTTAAGGCATTCAGTGCTAGAAGCTGTTAACTAATGGAAAACTCCATTACTATGTAGTTTTCTGTCAAGGCACACACCTCTTGCACTGTTCTTAAATGCTTTTATTATATAAGCCTTTATAAATTATAGAGGTTGTTGTCTCTTCCTGTTTATTCCTCACTGAGAATATTCATGAAGAACCTTCTTCTCCTCCCAGGGCCTATACAAAAACAAAAGGGAGGACAGGATGGTGATGGGGGAGCTCACCTGGGACAATTTCACTTGTAGAGGATCATCAGTGGCCCCAAAGAAGGAACCTTCCAAATCCTTGTTCTGAACTTAGACATAAGGTACAAAAGAAAGAATCCATTTCAATGAGAGGTGATCAACCTCTGTAATACTACAGACTACTAATCAAAATCTTCAGTTAGCAAAGATCCTCCAGGACAAGGCTCAGTCAATTCATGGGAAGGGGAGTCCAGGAGCAGCTTTTCATCTTCACACAACCCTGGTGTCCTTGGAAATCATTTTGCAGCCAGCTGGGCCAGCAGGTGTGCAGTGAGGACCCAAGGCAATATGATGGCATTGGCTCCTGCAGCCTCCCCAGCCAATAACATTCCTAACACGGGGTTTGGGTTTTCAAGTAGTCCTCACACCGACATGGTGCTGCTGCTACTCAGAACATACAGCTGCACTTCAGCTGCAATACTGTACTGGTGTGCTAAGACTGGAAAATATATAAGTATTTTTTTCCTAGAAAATTCCAGAATATCAAAGAGAAAAAAAAATATCAGAATCAGTAGGGCACTCAGAATTCCATAGGGAACAGAAGCAGCTAGGTCAAAACACACTGTTAAGAAAACAACTTTGAAAGAGGTCATGTCTATAAAGCATGATGTGTAGAATACTAAAAAGCAAAATCCAAAGGGAAATAGAAAGATAGGTGAAGCTAAACACTACAAAGTTTTTGACTCAGAAGATCATAAGTTTAGAGTGATAAAAGTTAGATGATGTAATAGAGCATGCAGCACAAGCAGAACGGAGATCTGGCCTTGCGTTCTGGTATTGCGTCTGCAGACATGGACACAAAGCTCTTGAAGGAAGGATGAGGAAGCAGGTAATCAAGTGTATGCACCCCACTGTGGCATCCAGTCTTCCTCCTTTAAGATGGGCAGAATGTAAAACTCAGACCAATGTTACAACAAAGAAGCACTGAAAACTAACCTTTCCTTCATTCCATTAGGTGATGGATCAGGTTATAGATGCAGAAATCAGCATCTGGTTTACCTGCATGCCTTTATACTTAGAGTATAGAATTAAGTATATCAAATATATGGTGCAGCACAAGAAGACAACATGATAAATAATAGTTTTACATTCTCTGTGTATGCTACACGTCAAAACACTTGTCTATTTCTCTGATGCAGTATGGTACACAGTAACTAAAATATACTTACCACACCACGGCATTAATTATACTTTCGGTGATTTCAAGAGCAGAACTACCCCAGCGTTCCAGAAATAGTTATAGCAGGATTAGTACTGCAATACTTGCACTGTTAGTTGGTACAGTTGGATAATCCTGTAAAGCAGGAATGCCATGATACAAAACTCAAGTCATCCAAAGACTTGTGCTTTGGCTTACAATTAGTCAAAAAACAGCATAATGCAGATACATGTAAGGCAAATCCACTTCTCCAAGAAAACTTTTGGCTTTCAAAATTACTCACAAACTGTCCCATTGTGGTCTGCAATCTACAGCATAGTAGAGTATTAATGTTGAAATGAGGCAAAATAACAATATACACCGAGCAGCATGTGAGGATAGGCCGCACTCTAAGATGTATAGTCATCCCTTTCAATGGCAGCAAATCTGTCATTTCTTCATTTCCCCGGTTGTTTCTCCAAGGTGAAGAAATAAGACAAACAGCAATGAGAACAGAAATTGCCCTAGTGGGAGTTTTGTCAGGAACTCTCTGTTTCAAACTTGTAACTCATCTTAAGAGACTGAAAGAACGCTCCATCTTTCTTGCCAAAACCTGGTTTTCAACGGAGGTCTCTAGACTGACATGGTCACCACTATCACATGGGCAGAGAAATGGTGGGGCAAAAAGAGAGGCTCAGGTATTTGCAGTTATGTTTATAGGCAGAGTTTGAGCTAACACAAGGTGATTTTTTTTCTTCAGGTCTCTTTTCATGGTCCTAAGAGATTTGTTTTTAATGATGATAGATTTGTTTTCACTTTCTGATCTATTTTAAATCTTTTGAACACAATTTCCCTTTGTCTTCTCATTGACTGTCTGTTTTTCATTTAATCTCATAGAACCTAACTCATTCAGAATGTGAACTTCACATACTATTCAGCTCTCTGTTCAACTCCTGACCACCTCTGAAGTAACATAGATTGTCTTCACACTCTTGTGGTGAGCTCCCTAGGCCATTCATTACCTCCCTTGTATATGCTTTACCAGAATGTAACAAAATAGCACTCTGATCTCAGCAAGGGGGTCTCTTAACTAGTCCCAAGATACCGTCACCCTTTTATTGGGCAAATAAACTAAACCTTCAGCATTCAAACAAAACCAGAGTTCATTCCACCCATCAAAAAGGCCCCTTATCTATGTGATTCCCAAATTCTTCACCTTCAACATGTCATTTTATTTCAAAGGAAGTCCTGTGTGTGTTTTAGTTCTTGCTAACAAACATACTGGTTCCACATTCAATCCTAAAAGTTGTATTATTAGCTAAGAAAGCAAGGTCTCTTCTGTATGACATGGATTTTTCTGATAAATACCCCAATTCATAGAGTTTTCACTAAAAGAAAAACTCAAACAAACAAACCCACCAAAAACCCAAAGAGAGATGATTTTCCTTTTTATTTGACAGGATAGGAACCAAATTCTAACTTCTCCAGGAAAGAAGGACTAAAAGTGTGTGGCAAGAGATATAAAAGAATGAGAAACCTGTGAAAAGGACAGGACTGCATTTGGCTAATCCTGAATTTCATCTTGAGAGTGAATGAATTGAAAAGCAAATGAGAAATTAATATAACAGGCAAAGCCTGGTACTTTAGATGAGGAATGATAAGCTAAGCAGCTTCTTCCGATATGACATGGAAAAATCAAGTTCCACTTATCTCTCATTACAGGTAAGTGAGAATACATTGCCATTTCTGCACTAGAGCAGTCCGGTGAAAAGTGCCCACAAACTGCAGCCATTAGAGAACACCAGATACTCCCTTCTCATTGTCCTTTACTTGTCTGATGCCCAAACGGCACCTTGTCACCTACCAATGAAATGCAACATAAAATTTTTTGAGTTGCTGTTAGTTTTACTTGCAAAAAAACAAGGTGAAGAAAATTGCCCAGTTGAGACACAAACTAGAAAGATGTATTTTGTCCTTGAAAATTCCTTTACACAGCTATATTTATTAAACCAGGTTAGGGGAAGACCTGCATTCATATCAAAGCAGGAAGGATACAAATCTTGCTTTACTTTTCAGTGTTAGATGAAGAGTGTTCAGTGCACAAAGTTGTAACCAATCCTTCTACAATTAATCTTGATATTTGGGTAAGAGACTGGGATCTAATGAGGGGGTTTGGTGATTTGTGCAAATTCTCCCTTGCTTTGGAGCAAAAATACACTGCCTCAAACCAGATTTACATGAGCTCTGATTTGGATACAATTAGAGCTCACAAGAAAATAATGACTACCTTGTAGAGATAATTACTTCCCACTTACAAAGTAAGTTACTTCCCACTGAAGAATACTATTCTGTCAAAAATGACATTTATGGTAACACTGATATTAATTAAAATGCATCAGATCCAGGGTGGAATCTGGAGAGGGACAAAGTAACAAAATAACACTGCAGCTAGGTAATTCAGTGAGAATTGATAGAAAGCTTCAATCCTCATTGTATATGATTTGAAAGACAAGCTGAAAAACAGAGGTCTCTCAAATTGCATGTAGATGACCAAATCACAGCATTGCTCACTAGTCTTATCATTTGGAATACTCATTCTCCTAAAATAATCAGCTTGTCTCCATTTATGTGCCTTGCCTTCATTTCATGATAAACATTATTTTTTTCACATTTTCTATGAAATAAAATTACTGTGGTTTTCTGGTCTTAATTGATACTTTTTTTAAAAAATTGACTTCTCAATAGCTAATGACATCAGCAATTTGTGAGGAATAAGAGCCAATATCCAGCTGTTGTAAATCAATGTTCCTGCAGTAGTTTCCCAGCAGGTCCATTGATTCATGGCAGTTGATCTTCCAACAAATGTATTCCAATCGGAGAACAGACAAGACAAGGTAGGACCTTAACACAGTAAGAAGCAATAAAGTCACATTGTGACAAAGCCTAGTAAAAAAAGGTATCTTGGGAAATGGCTGGGCAAACACTATAAACCTTCTCTGCTTATTAAGTAGAATGAGACAGCTCTATCTATGACTGGAGCGTCATGCAATATTTATTCCTTCCTCTAATAAACATTGATTATAGGCTTGGTGGCACATCCTCTGCTCAATATCAGATAATACATGAATGCAGATTTCCTTTTTACGTACGCTTCAGTATTCTTTGGAAACACACACACACGCGCGCACACACACACACACACAGAGAAACCTGAATATGTGCTCCTGAATGTGGCTGGCTAAACTCTTTCTGCATTTAAAACCAACCTGGCAATACTTAATATGAAATAGACACAAAAATTGAAGAGAGGAAGACATTCTCCAGCAAGAAACTACTACCATGGTCTTACACAAGACAGCTCAGGAACCTTGTTTGAAGTGCCAGCTGGGTATTCGTGTTGGATAATATGCTAGTAATTTCCACATATGAAACTACAGAAACTTTTCTTGACATCTACGGAATTGTAATTCTGCTTTTCTGCTAGAAAGCAGAATTACACGGCTTGCTACAACCAAGTATTGGCTTGTGTAGAGCCAGATCCTGTCTTGTCATTTTAAATTACACTCATTTTTCTTGCATTTCAGGGAGTCAAGGATGACAAGAGGGGGGAGGCTTTTAGTTATTTAATTACTGTCTAGGTTTTTACAAAATTTTATCAAAATAGTACTTGTTCTGGTAATTAAAGATGAGCTATAAATCCCCAAGTCTTCTTGTCCTCCTGCAAAAGAAGCAATACATTTAGTTTTCTTTCAGTCTTCTGGTATGTCCTCTGTTATTCACGAACCTACAAGATTACTGAAATAGCCTTGGTCAGTTGTTCAACAGAGACAAAACTTGCCATCAGTCTTAAAATATCAGGTACATCTAAGATAGTCTGGCCTGGTGTACTCCTGTAAAGGCCTAGATTGTCTTCATTTGTTGTTAGTATTAATTGTGGAAGATTGTTACTGAACTTTAAGTGAAGACCGATACAAAACAAACATTTTCACATATTTTAACTTTGTAACATATTTAGCCTTAGAGTCAGTAGTGTACAAACTGTTCTTGCTCTTTGTCTCATCATTAATGTACTTTTCAAGTGATTTTCAGTTATTTTTCATGTGTCTCACTAAATGCATCACATTCTGTTCACTGACCTTCTGATACCTTTTTCTCTGCCTACCCACGTTGCACTTTGAGACTTGTCCTAGCTCTCTGACTCGCACTCCAACTTCTGTATTTTTCTTTCTTGTGTTAAAGGTCAATGAAGAATTTACAATTTAGCCAAGTTGATTTATTTCCACACTTGTCTTTCCATTGTACCCTTAATACTAATCCACCAAAGAGTTGTGAGCTAACTTCATCCCATTTTTCTTTCAAATCTGACTCTCACAAACCATCCCATGAATTCCCAAAGATTACTGAAATATACATTCTCAAATACGATTTTGATTTTCCTGTTTCTCCTTTGCCCCTTCCTAGAGGATGATAAATACCGACGTTTCATGATCAAATCCATACATTTGATCTATAAGTCAATTACTGGCTACTCAAAAAGTAACTGCTGAAAAAAATACTTTTATCCATTTTGGGTTTAAAACATACCTAGTACTAACTCCTTATCTCTCAGTCACAGAGTATGTCTACACTGAGAAATTCCTGGCACATTGCTCACCAGCTAGGATTCATATTCAGCCTCTATTGCAGCCAATCCCTCTTTCTATACTGTAGAAGAGGAAAGCAGACTTCCAAAGAGAAAGACAAAACCAATTTAACTCACTTCCTTCCACTTCCTCTGCTACAGACTTTGCAACAAAAGGGTGAAGATTCACAATCTGTTCCTTGGCTTTCCATGCATGTGTAGGCACACTGAACTTCTGAAAAATGGTGTGATCTCAAGCAACCATGGACTTACGAGGGGGAGGGAGCAAATGCAAACAATTAAGTTTTGTCAGATACTACAGAGCATTCTCAGACACACTGTGAATTCACAGCTCTAAGATTATGAAATATTCATGTAGATACAATTACAAGATATTTCATTATTTATCACATCCAGTCATTCATATTCTGCTACAGAAAAAAAATATTTTTACTATCTAATCCAGGCACTATCCCAAATTAAGCAAAGCAAAATGCCTTTGTGGAAGGGAGAGCAACAAATCTTGTTTTAGCTGAACTTTAAATTTGCCCTGGTGTCATCTGTTGACTCCAGCCTAGTACAGAGTGCTAGACCCAGTAACAACTGATTTGGGTAACTAAAAATTGTGCCTCAGAATATTGTTTGATTAAAAGCAATCAGAAGGAGGAGAGAGCCATTTGAAGTCAGTATTGTGTTCTTTTGAGCACATGAACAATGCAATAAAAAAAGACAAGGGTGCTTTTAAAATTTTTTCCTTCTCAGAGGTGGCAGACAGATGTCTTCTGTAGCTTGGCATTACAGACCTTACCCAGCTCCTTTGTATGGACTTCATCTCAAAGCCAAGAAGCCAAGATCACATTCTGAAACATCCACATTCCAGTAGGAGATGGAAATGCAAATGGCATTGGTTGTACAAATTTATATGTGCAGAGTTGTATACACCCTGGATGTGGCAGTAATACCCATTCTCCTTAAACTTTGACTAGCAAATAATTCCAGACATATTAAGCTAAGGATGGAGAACACAGTCTGGTGTTATGTTCTGTAGTCTGTACCAGGGACAAACCAGATTACTTGTCACTGACAGAAGATAACTATGCAAAACTAAAAGAAGATAATTCATTGCTTTTCTGTGAGAAAAAGATGAGCCCCAGATGGTTTCATCATCCTTGGCATAGCAAGCAAAATCAAACTTATATATGAAGATCTTCCTTCCACTTCTCTCCACTTAGTACATGTCACTGTGTTAGATAATGATATCAATCTGTGTCGTTTCCCCTCTAATTAGCCCGCTTTTAATAAAGTTAAGAAGCAAGTGAAAGAACTATGAAAAATATAAAAAAAATCCATGACATTTGACTTTAGAAAAGGCAAGGGGAAAATGAGAGCTCTCCAGCCAAGAGCTGTATGAAAATGCACTAGGGCCACTGTGAGCATGGATGATTCAGAGGCACAGAGATTTTCTCCTGTAGCTCATGGTCCCCATACTCAGAGGTGCTCAAACCTTTCCAGGGACCCCTGCAACAGCTACAGCTTTCAGTGACTTTATGAGAAATGCATATGAGTGGATATGCCTTGCAGTGTAAGGTCTTACAGACAACTAGTTGACAAGGACATATGACTCAGTTTGTTCCTAAAAGGGCTTAACGAAAACACGTATTGATTCTCTACCCCGTTATTCAGCAATATATTAGACAAAATGCATAATGCATGATACTATTTACACTGTATCTATCTTCCCAAGGAATTATTACTGTTAGGAGGGTGTTTTTCAGTTTCTTGTGTCTATAGGTCTGTCTTCTGAATATTGAAAGTTTGTTTTCTTGTACAATTTTGTACTTGGAAGAAAACATCCTAAATCTGTCTTAACAATAAGTGTCCCCAGAGGTAGGGAAGAACAGATACAGCTAAAAGCCCAGCAAAAATTTTACAATAGCAAGCAATAATGAACTGCAGTATTATCTCTAACATCAGCATACAACAAGGTTAGTAATGTCCTACACTTCTGGTATTCTGGTTTTCTGGCTAAGGCATAAAGCAGAGCCAACACTATTTTCAACACTAAAACTACTATTCCACTGTATAAACCACTTCAGAGACAATGTAGTCATACTACAAAAATCTAACTTGCTTTTGGAGTATCTGTTATTCACACTCAAAGTTTGTGTGCAGCTTCTCATAAAGCACGCATTTAAAATACCTCCAAAATTTAAGAATGCCTGCAGAGGTAGGGATTTAGGTCAGATCTATTTGTAATTTTTAAAATATGATAAACCAAATCAGGCAATGATTTTCAAGAATGAAGATTCAGAAGCCTCAGATCCACCTTCACTTAACCATCATCATCAAAACTTCAACATGTCTACATCACTGCAATAAATGGTTTGTGGGCCCCCTACTTCACTAGGGCATTCTTTAAAATAACTTATTCTAGCCACATAGTAGCAGGCCTCAACAAAACAAAATATTAGTAGCAATGAGGTCCAGTTGAGGATTTTTCTTTTCCTTTTGTTTTGAACAAAATATTTAATGCCAGACACTGCAAAGGCTGTCTACGCAGCCCTAGAGATGCCTCATCTGGAGTAGTGTGCAGTTCCGGGTTCCTCAGTACCAGAAAAACAAGGAGCTACTGGAGAGGGTCCAGTCGAGGGCCACAAAGATGATGAGGGGTCTGGAGCATCTCTTTTACAAGGAGAGACTGCGAGAGCTGGGCCTGTTCAGTCTAAAGAATGAAAGGGGGTCTCATCATTACATACAAATATCTCCAAGGTGGGTGCCAAGAGGATGGTGCCAGGCTCTTTGGTGGTGCCCAGCAACAGGACAAGGAGCAATGGCCATAAACTAAACCACAAGAAGTTCCACCCTAACACAAGGAAGAACTTCTTTACATTGAGAGTGGCAGAGCACTGGAACAGGCTGCCCAGGGAGGGTGTGGAGTCTCCCTCTCTGGGGACATTCAAAACCCACCTGGACACATTCCTGTGTCATCTGCTTAAGGTGACCCTGCCTTGGCAGGGAGGTTGGCCCAGACGATCTCCAGATGTCCCTTCCAACCCTAACAATTCTGTGAAATAGCAACCTGCTTGCAAAGCTCTCAATTCTATAACCCTTCCCAATGCATTTTAATATGAAATATCTTGTACTGTCCATATAAATGAAAATCACTTTTGGCATGGAAAAAAATATATATACCAGTGTTCAGCTTAAGAGAGAAAAAGAAAAGGATGAGGAGAGAATCAGCAGCAAGAGTACTCTCATGGACTGGAAAGAAAACATGGTGCCAAGGAAACCTCCATTACTGCCTTCCTGGCTACCCACATATATATGCACACCAATGCTTAGCCTTAATGAAAAACTCCAACTTGCTAGTGTTCTAAAGGAGCACGTTTTGGCCCTTAATCAAAATATGGTCAAATCTTATAAGCAAATTACATTAGAAAATGGCAGCATAAAATCTGGCCACTCCGCAGCGGAGCCTGGAAGGATCTGAGGTTGCTGCTATCCTGACAAGACAGGTACTACAGAAGGTACACCCTGTTCTGGTCATCAACTCCATTGTGGAACACCACACAGACTTTTGCCAGCCTCTTTTTCCTCTCTTGGCGAAAAACTCCTGTGGACATATTTCACAGAGGTAAGAAGTATAACTCACCCAAACTGTAGCATCACTGAAGTGCTGTAATGTGTTTGAGCCATGCTTCGGATCTTGGACTGAAACACTGTTCACTGTTGAATAAGGCATATCATAATCAAGGAAAACAATATAAAAATAATGAAAATCAAGGTAACTCATAAATAATTAGCTTGTACCATAAAAAAAAATCTAATTTTTCTATTTCTAGCAAGCGAATATGATTCTCATGAAACGTGATCAACTGAATTTCTGTTAGTCTTATGGTAAGTTCTTTGCTTTTTGTTTTGGTTAGTAATGAAAATATAAACAGGTGAACGAAAATTCACCAGATAAATGAATTTTCAGGCATTATTTTTGCTCACAAATACAAAAAACAAATACATGAGGATCTACATTTCAATTTTATTGTGCAGTTCTAGCAATTATTTTAACAGCATTATTTAAAAATTAAAGGATTTTATTTGAATAAATTCAAGATAGTGACTCAAACTCATGAGGGAAGAAGTGTTTTTAGACAAAACCAGCAAACTAACCTGAGTTAACTTCTCTATTATGTCAAAAGATACCTGAAGTAGTATTAGATATAGACTAATGTGAAGTGTGGGCCTTATGTTCAGTAGTGTCCTAGGATGTGGCGGCTGATTCTGCTTCTAAATCTTTTGATCAAAGAGTTTGTTATTGTATTATTTTTGGCTGGAGATGGTAGCATGTTTTCTGATAGACCAGTAACCCACTTGAAATCTTTGCCTCTCATCAAGCCTGAAGAGATTTAAGACAATTTTACTAGAAATAAGGATCTGAGAGCATGTTGTTTATGACCTGAACTCTTCTATGAGAATGTCACAGCCCAGCCATTGCAGTCAGTGGTGTGTCCAACAAGAGCATCCTCAGATCCAGCACTACATAGACATGGATGAGCATTCCAGGTATGGATCATCCTGACCAAGGAGCCAACAACCACTTAACAGAACCTGCGTACATCCAAACGGTGGATGCTCTTTCATATTGCCAGAAGAAGAGGATGATGTGTACAGCTCTTATGAGGTTGATGTTATAATGTGTCTGCATTGCTGTTCTCCCACTGGCATTAGCTCCCAAAGAACTGCATCCTCACACTGGGAACCCCAGCATCCATGTGAGCAGCTATGCATGGAGCACATCACTGAATCCCAAGAAATGAAGTATGGAACATACGTGCAGGCAACCCCCACAGTCAATCAGATGGGCACAAAGGTGTGATGGCTACACTGTGGGACACTCAGTCTGCTCCTCTTGAACACAAACTGGAGCAGGGTCCTAACACCCTTAGCTCAGCCCAGCTCCAGCAGGCTGCTCCTAGTAGTGAGCAGTATATATCAAGGTTTGTCTGCTCCCAAGAGATCATTCCCCTTAGATTTAGTTGTTCAGTCTGGGTGATAATTCTTTTCTATTTTATAATTATAGAATTATTAAAGTTGAAAAAGACCTTTAAGATCATCAAGTCCAACCATCACTATGTGTTCTTAGCTCCCAGTGCTTTCAAAATACATTTATACCTAACAATTCAGAAAAAAATCTCAATTTAGAAGTGTTTCATCTGCTTTTTTAAGAGAAGGCTCACTCACTAAGGGACAGTAGGGAGATTTTTAAAGAGCTCTGAATTAACTGTTTCCTTTTCCCTTGGCCTTTGAAGATTTTGGACAGGTTGGATCAAGTTGACCTCCTGGAGGCTATAATTAGCTCATGGTGGACACAGAGGCAGGTGTTTCTGAGCATGGTAATATTGGGACACAAACAGGTGTTAGACCTGGCACACAGCAGGTAACCCTCCTTCAATACATCCAAGAGATATTGCTGGGCAATCAGTAACAGAGCATCTTTGTCAAAAGTGGGGAATATTGACTTCATTCAGTGAGCAATTCCTAGGACCTTGAAGTGTCTTCTTTACAACTCTCTTACACCAATGCAGTCAGAGTTGGTGTCCAAAGAACACTGTTATTTTTTTATTCCATTCTAGCCAATCAAAACAGCTATGTAGCACCTATACCTTCCATGCACATTTCTGGCATTTCTATTTAAATAGGAATTGTCAGAATAACAATTCATATTTTGCATCCTGGTTAATTAAATTTCGTTTCATATTAGAAAGCATAATTTAACAACAGAAGTGAAATAAGAAGATTCTAGCTGTCCTATCTACTTACACATCAAACAGAAACACTATCTCTTCTGAAGGACACTAAAAAGCCCTTATTGGCTGTCCAGTCTGTCCAGTGTCAAATTACTTTGCTATTCTTAAATCCTGATTCTAGTTTCAGCATAGAAGAAAACATGCAAATGTTTGGAAGACAAGACACTAATACATTGTACTTGTCATTTATAGAACTTCCTTTTTCAGGTTTTAAACTGTTTGACAAAGTTGATTAGTCAAAAATTCCCCTTTCCAAAGAGAGTACTGTGGAGCAAACAGTGTCTCCTACAGCATTCTGTTACTCCCACACAGTGGAAAAGAAAATCTTGTCCAGGTCCAGGCAGCAAGGTGAAGAGCACATTTGAAAAGCACAAAGTACTTTGAAAGGTACAAAAGGCACAATGTATTTCCCTTCTGTAGTAGTCTATTTTTATAATAAAATAACTAAAATGTATTTTTAAGTGTGTTGGACTGGCTTCTCCTACATAAAAGGAAACATTAATTATGGAATAAAATACAATTGCCTAAATCATAAACAATCCCATCAGATTCCAGTACCTGTAAATATGTATTTTAGTTAGTTATCACAGCTGCTTGCTCAAACAAAAACTCCACTGAAGCAGGTAGTTCAAGTCTGAATGGCAGAGACTCAAGGTCTGTCAGAAACGTCTCTGAAGAAGGCCAAGGACTCTCCTGAGACACGACATGTACCTGAGGTAACAACAAGCAAGAGAAGCTCTAACATAACTCTCAAAATATTGCTGAAATCAGAGAATTTGCTAGCAAAAGGCACTTCACATATCTTTGTCATTTTTATCTGGCACTTTGATTTCCTTTTCCAGTTTTCAATTTGCACAAAAGCCTCTATACTGTGGCCACTTTGAAGATACATATAGCAAATTCCCACAGAAAATCGATTTGGTCTTTCAGAGAGGAAAACAAACAAATACACAGAAAATATATAAAAAAGCAAGTGATTTGGAATTGGGTGGTCTCATACAGTGACTGGATTTTTCTCTGTTCCACTTCACCATATCTTCTTGAAACCACAGGGAATGAAATTTGAAGACATCATGCAATTAAGTTTTCCAGTTGATCTGTAGTAAGTTTACATATCAACCATCTGAATTTCATGGGACACAGGTTGAAATCTGATTTTCTAAACCATCCAACCCTTCTCCCAAGAAATGTGATTTTTCTTCTTACTTTCCTTCTTCACACAACTGCAGGATAATGGGTAATTCTAAGACAATTAGTGAATTTGCATTAGTGCACATAGTTCATAGCAGTACATTTTTGAAACAGACTTCTTTACTGCGAGGGTGGTGAGGCACTGGAACAGGTTGCCCAGAGAAGCTGTGGGTGCCCTATCCCTGTAAGTGTTCAAGACCAGGCTGAATGAGGCTCTGAGCAACCTGGTGTAGTGGGAGATATCCTTGCCCATAGCAGGTGAGTTGGAAGTAGATGATCTTTAAGGTCCCTTCCAACCCAAGCAGTCTGTGATTCTGTGATTATTCCCTTTTGTTGCTCTTGTATTTCCATTGCAGAGCAGTCTGTGAGTGTTCAAACATCCTCAGCACCAGCTCTGCTGATCTGCTTCTGTTGGGCCCTTCTTGAGGTATATTAGTCAGGGACTAACATATTAGTTTGGGACACTGCTCTGGGAAAGGAGGTCAGAACTCTTCTGGCAGAGGACCCAGATCCCTTACTGCTGTTCACTTGCCCAAAACAAAAATTACTCCCTTAGTTTTTGGGTTGATTCCAAGCAGAGTTTACCTTCCTCTCAAGTGGGATGAAAATTTAGAGAAAAGAAACTACCATGAAAGCATTTAGATAGAAACTACTGAATTAAAATTAAAAATATTTGGAAAAACAAAATACCAAAAATGTAACATCTGAATCAACACCCACAAAAATAGCAGCAGAATAATAGGCTGTCTTAAAATATATTCTTTGTTTTACATTTACAAATCATGCACTTGTTCCTAATAATCTATTCATTAATTCGTCTGTTAGTTTCAGAAAACTGTACCATTCCCTTCCCTGCTGTCCTCTGCCAATTATCCCTACTTCACTGTAATCCTCCAGACTGACACTCCATCAGCTCCACCCCCCCCCCCCCCCC
>VZRJ01009772.1:2001506-2145711 GCA_013397565.1 Ptilonorhynchus violaceus | reverse complement strand
CCCCCCCATTAATTTGACCCAGAATGTAGCACAGAATGTTACCCATAAGTGTCAGGGTTCAGATGAAAGTAAAAAAACCCTGCATAGTGATAATCAGAAAAAAATGTGATACTTAGAAACAAAAGAAGGTATTTCCTGCTACACACGGACAAAGCCACCTAGTCCCACAGGATATGCGCCTGGCTTTATCCCTCATGGTCTAAAATCCCAATATACTTGGCAGTATACTGTTGTTGTGGGTTTGAGTTTTTCAGGAAATTTTGTTTTGTCCCATCTGAAAGGGAGACCTGTGAGGGGAAGGGGTTGCCCGAGAAAAAAACAGGCGACACTTAAGAGACAAGAGATGTAGCCAGGGCCTTGGCACAGCTTTGGAATGGTTCTGGGCGGGGAGGAAGCGGAGTGGTTTTCGGCAGTTTTCTTAGCTGGGTGGGGGCAGCCTCTGCTCGGCTTGGAGGGGAGACAGTTGTGGGTTTGGAGCTGGACTGTTTCTGCTCAGAGGATTCGCTGCTACTGCCAAACTTTTCCTTGCTGCTTCCCCTTTCCACTGGTAAACCATTGCTTCCAAGAGTGGCCCGTGGACTGAGACTTTCCAACACCCACCTTCGCTAGGGGAGACACCCTCACCATCTGCGTGGGTGTCTCCAGGAAACCGGGCCTCGCACCTCTCAGCAGCTTACCAGAGCCTCGGCTGCTGCTGCCGCCATGGCCAGGGATATCGCACTGCACACTTGAGAGCCAGGGGAAAGCCGAACCCCACCCTCCACCTGCTCTCCCTCCCTGAGGCCGCCATTCCCCCGGGGAGGCTCCAGGCCCGCCTCGGCGCAGTCTGGAGCCGCGGGAGAGTCCCTGCAGCCCCAGCGCCCCCTGCCGGCTGTGGTCACCACTACACCAAAGGGAAATGGCTTGACGGGCGAGAAAAGGCTGGTATTGGGTTTTCTGGGGTTTTTTGTTGTTGCTGTTTGTTTATCTCTCTATATATAGATCTCCTAGTGACGAACTGTTATTCCTTTTCCCATATCTTTGCCTGAAAGCCCCGTAATTCCAAGGTTATAATAATTTGGAGGGAGTGGGTCATCTTCTCCATTCCAGGAATATTCCCGCCTTCCTTGGCAGACACTTGTCTTTTAAACCAGGACAATAGTGCTATAGGTAATATTCAGCCTAAATGTCTTGGAATCCAAAGCCATGCAATAACACTGAGTAATATCCATATGGGTTGGGGCTTTTTGCTAAAAAGAAAAGGTATCAAATATAGATATCATGCGTTGCCATGCCATCCATGTGACAACCATGCCACTGCAAATTCCATGTGATATTGCCAAGAAAAAGCATATCCTGTAGAGGCAAAGGTCACATGCACATGGACAGAAAGGAGGCATTGCACAGCACTGGCATACTTACCGCTGCAGGAAAGAGCTGGGCTTCTCCAAGCTTGCTGCCTCTCTGACACTCACAGACAGGCTTTGCTCCTGCTCTCAGCAGAGGGACTGAGACATGAGCACCAGACTTGTGCTCTAACTGTTGGTGCTGGCCATCCCCATTGCAGAACAGACATAAGGAAATCTCTGCATCCCTCTGTTCTCACGCTGCCTTCTTGCTCCAAACCCAACTCGCAGCTTTGTGCTGGAAGAGCACAAAACGTGTGCTTAGCCACACACCCTCTTTTGCTGCCTCAGCTAAACAGGAGAAAACCTTTGGCAAATAAATAGAGAAAGCAATTGAGGATAGAGGTACCTTGATTGTCAGGGGAAAAATGTTAGAGAAACTCAAATCTTTTAACAGACTCTTGCCAGAAAACAAGTTCTAAATAGCTTGCAGTATCTGAACTATGTATGGTATCTTCCAGCTTTCTCCTCAGGGATGCATCTATATTAGCATTTACTGCATTGCAGGGTTCACTTTAGGTTTAAATTTATTTTGCATGTATACTTGGATTCTTGCAATATCACTCAAGCTCTGGTGCAGTCAAAGCACTTTCCTTCCTGGTGATCTAAGGCTGAAATCTTGGGCAAGGGTAGCCTCTGTCTCACGCCACCTGAGATGGTGGCACAAGGCCCTCCTGTGGATGACACTCTACAATCCATGGTGCACACCTAGGCCCAGCACCTAACAAAAACACTGGTCCTGGAACCTGGAGGTCACTTCAAATTAAACCCCAATTCTTTCCCCTTTGTGCCACATCGATCAGTAAAGTAATACATAGTCTGAGTTTCCACAGGCAACTCACCTCGGAGTCCTGCTGTCATATTTGTTCATGCTGAACAGGCTTTCTGGTCTTCTATCTTTGCACAAAACAATTCTAATATGCCATTAATTAACATATCTTTACCAAGGACTGAAGCTTGCCCACCACTTCAAATTTTCACTGAAGAAAACATGAGTAAGTCAGAAAATAATCTCTGAGGACTATACATACTAGTATTAAGGAATGCAATTAGGAAAATCCAGTGTTCAAAAGTCTATTACCCAAGCTATAGATGGTGCAGCACTGCTGACTTTAGTAACTTGACATCATTCCTGTTTTCTTTATTCTATTTTATACGATGTTGCCTTTCTGTCTGTTCTTGAGCACAAAGAGGGAGTTTGGCTGGGACAGGTATGTGCACACACACTTTCTCACTTCATTTGTCCAATCCTGGATATATTTATAAGAGAACTGATATTCCAAATCAGCTCAACGTAAATGCAGAGTGTATTTGTTCGACCAGGCTAATATGTCAGACTTAAATGCCTGCATTTATATCTGCCTGATATGAATTATGCATGTGCATATATTAGTAAGCATTCTCTCTTTCTCTCTTGTTAAGCTTTGAGCTGGTCCCTCGGGAAATCATTATCTATAGGGTTTCACAAGGGCTTGATGTGACTCTACCAGAATTGTTATTTCATCTTCCCAGAAAGACTGTGATACTCTTCCCAGACACCTACAGGTCAATTCAGTGTTGACTATTTAATTGTCTAATAGCAGTGAGTATTTTTCTCGCTGAGCCAAAGCAGTGAAATTGAATTATCTGGAATATCAATTTGGTTTTTTTTTTTTCCAGACACGGACAGAGCCATTGGACAGGTACTGCTGAAACAATTTCAGGGTTGTTCCTTCCCCTGGCAATCTGCTCGACTTACTTTTCTGTTTCCAAAGAAGGTTTTGATTCGGCATTTTTTTAGCCACCCCGGGATGGCAATTATGCCGGACGCCGGCACCGATGTGGGAGATGAAAGGCAGCCCGCAGCTCAGGTGCCGTATCCCACTGGGCAACACGCTGTCAGCAGCCGGGAGGCGGTGAGAGAGCTGGTCCATCGCCATCCCTGTCACCTCCAAGCCCGGCACCACCAGGGCGGGGGAACGCGGTAGCCACGGCATCCCTCTCCTCCCGTCCCGCTCCATCAACGCCGGCGCCTCAGCTCGGGCACCGCTGGGCATCGGCAGCCAGGGCTTCCCCGCGCTGAGGAGGTGCCGGCAGATTGGCTTTTTCCCACTCCCACGCCACGTAGGCACCCTCTCCTGCCGCGGGATATCGTGACTTTTCCGTGGATCTATCTCCCTCGTGTAGCTGGATCTCCCCGCGGTGCGCGGGGCCGCGGCTCCCTCTGCGGGCCGCGGCGGGAAGAGCGCGGGAAGGTGCGCGGGGCGATGTGCGGCAGGACCGGCGGGGGAAACAAGACGGGCAAGCAGCGCAATTCCCTCCCCTGGAGCCCGGAGTTAAGAGGCTATGAGCACACACGCACCCCTGCGCCCTGCCTTGGCGGGCTGGAGCTCTCGCAGCCGCTGCTGGGGCACGGCCCCGGCCGGCGCTCCGCACCCCCGCACCGCCCGCGCAGCACACGCGGCTCCCAGGGGCGCTTCGGTGTCTCGGGGCTGCCCGGCTCCCTTCCCGGAGAGGGAAAGCCGCCTGCGGACTCGCTTGCCTCCAAACTGTAAACTCTGAGACACAGACTGGGCACGGTGACGCTGAAGCCCAGCACTGGGTTCCCAGGAGCTGCTGCTCCCGGAGGATGAGCTGCGGAGAGGTTCGGGCGGTACCGCACGGCTGCCCCAGCCAGCCCTGCCCGTCGCTCCGCGGCCTCGGCGTGGCAGCCCGGGCGGCCCGAACTTAAGGGCACGTCCTCTACCCCCCGAAAAGCAAGAGGTGGGAATGCGGGAGGGTGTCCGAGGCTGCTGCGGGCACATGGCGGGCATCGCCTCTGGGCAGCACGGGCTCGGCGGAGGGCGCGGGAGGGGGCAGCGGCCGGGGGAGACTCTGGTAGTTCTGTGGTTAGTGAGGAAGAACCCACGTCGAAGGCATCTCCATCCCCGGCTTTCTGTGGGGATCGTCCACGGTTTTATATTTTGCTTTGTTTTTTAAATAAAATGAGCGTCCCGTCTTCCTGAGCAGATGTTCGGGAGAGCCTAGGGGAGGAAGGGGAGGATGGAGACGTTTGTGACCCCTGGGCTCAGGTCGCAGGAAGCTGCAGAGAGTGGAACCCCACACCCTAGACCCCGCACCTGCCACCGATGTTAAGNCCCCCCCGCCTGCTGCGGCCCGGGGGCGATTCCCGACGGCCGGAGCTGCCGGTGCTGAGAGCATAAGCCCCACCTGGAGCTTCTCGCCGTGGCGGGAGGTATGGGTATCCAGCCGGTCAGGAGCATTTTAAACGCCCAGCTGCAAGCCCGCCTGGGCTTCCAGCTCCTCCGTGTCCGGCCGAGCGCTTCCCTCGGGAGAGAGCCGAGCGCGCCCGTCGGGGGCCTGCCCGCCGGGCAGGGCCAGCCCCGCGGNGGCAGCGGGAGGCTGAGCGGGCGGCGGCCCCTGCGTCAGAGATGTGTAAACACCACCGCGGTGCCCGCCGCTATTTAAGGAGCCGAGGCCGAGTCTCCCCTGACTTCCCTGCTTGGGCATACACGGGACTCAGAGCTCTCAACTCGAGTCGGACCTTGGAAAAGCTCAGCGGAAAGGTAGGGAGCACCTGTCACCCTCCTCTGACGGCACCACTGCTGGGTGGGGGGTAAGCCGAAAGAAGTGGAATCCCTGGCGCTTACTTGTGCCGTGGCTCTGAGGGCATCCCGCTCTGTGCTGGAGGAAACGCTTCCCGCAGGGGAAGAAGAATTCCGGCCGCTCCGGACGGGCGCGGGGAGCCGGGCGGTCTCCATCGCGGGTCACGGGATGCGGGCAGCGGCGAGCGGGGTTCCCCACCGCTGGGAAGGAAAACAGTCAGCGGAGGTGGGATGCTGGCTTTGGAGACATTAGAGAGGACATGAATACGTGTGTGTGTGTTTGTGTGTGTGTGTGTATACATTTTTTTAAAAATATGTATGTGTGTAAAAAATACAGGAATTGGGGCAGTTGAAAGGATGCAATGCACCTTCGTTTTCTAAGTACCCAAACCTAGGTGAGTGCATCCCTTATAACCACGCTGGAGCGACATTTCAACTTCCTTCATTCATCTCCTAACAATACTTTAAACCCCCCATGTTTTCCATGTCGTGAATGTTTTCAATCTAGTGTATGTGTATATATAAACTTAATTTTATCTCCTTTTAAAATTAAAAGGTTATGTTCAGTGTACTGTTAAAGAACTTAAACGATTCAAAAATACTCATGTAGCTGGGATAATTCATGTGTATTTATAACTGGAAATTAGCTCCAGAGCATTAAGTACTAGTAGCTCTAAGAATTGAGAGTAATTTCTCTGTTTCCAGAAAAAAATACTATTTCAGCTTATGTGATGAAACAATTTAGTAATCCAACGCTGTTTTGCTTAGTACACATTTGAGGAAGCAGTAAAAATCTGAATTCTCTGTTTCATATGAAGAAGATTATTAAGTTGCACTGTATTTCTTAAAGCTTTTAACTGAACAACTTTTACCACTCCAGCTATTAGATCAAATGCTTTGGAGCAAGAGTGTTAGATTTTGGTTTTTCTTTCCTCAGGACACGTTTTTGGGTTTTTTTTGTTTTTATGTATGATGAGATGAAACCTCTTGAAGACTAAAGTTCAAAACAATGAAGGTTGATACTATAAAGGCTCTTCATAGAACTTGTCAAAACTGAGTATGTGTAATAACAGCAGGTTTTAGTGCAACAGCAAAATACTGAAATGTTTGAATCCTGAGTTTTATCACAGAGATGAATTCATCTCCCTTAAGTTTTTATGAAATACAGCTTCCAAAAAGGAAAGCAATTAAAAATTGAGTAGATCAGGGACATACAGCACATACTACGCAGGAAGAAACAAAATTAATTAACTGTATCTTCCCCTTTATCAAGGGATATTTAGCTATTCACATACATGTTTTCCAACTTAAGACAGACCGCACAGTTACCTACGTTAAAAAAACCCCAACACAGCCCTGGTTTGCTCAGAAGCCAGCACCCCCAATGGAAGATGGGGTTGGGGACAGCACACAGCATAGGTCATCTAACAGCCTATTGTTCCTTTTCTCCCCAGCAATGTACAGCGGGATATGCATCTGCGTGTTCCTTGCTGTGCTCTCGGTGAGCTCCTTTGGACAGCAGCCTGTGGGCTCACACAATGGGAATCCTCTGGCTGCTGAGCTGGAGCAGAGCCTGACAGAACACCACCGGCACGCCCGCGCCCCATTGTCTGCTGGCCCCCTGAAATCCCTGCCGCGGCTGGATGCGAGCAGTGACCAAAGAGCCAACATCGGCGCTTTGCTGGCCAAGTACCTCCAGCAAGCCAGGAAAGGTACTGGTTATAGCCTGCTCCTGTGCCAGTGGGGTCCCCTGCAGGGGTACCTAGGTGTTAACATAATCCTGTCATTATCTAACATGAATTCCCAGAGAAAATAGAATTTAGATTTTGCCTGATTATTCCTGAACTAGAGAGCATTCCAAATGCTCTCTCCCAAACCCCTCCCCCAAAACAAGGATTTCTATATAGCAGCCACTGACTGAGAGCCATGTAAAGATAACTGAAGAAAATATCACCCACCTATCAGGTTATAGTCCAGCTTTTATTTTTAACTAGCTATTTTCATAGCCTCATTATTTTGGTAGTATTTTCAGTATATCTCAGATAAAATACAGTAATTGCATTTTCTTCAAATGTTTTCATTTAGTTAAACTCTTCCCTCCCTTTTTTGATGTTAGAAGAGCAGGAAAACTTTTCTGAGGATAAATACAGACCAAATGGCAAGTCTCTTCTCAGCCAGAAATACCTGTACCAGAGAAATATTCTGAATATTACATTTTTCATGTATTTGTTCCCAGAGAAAATTATAGTAGTGTGAAAGCTTTCAAAACATCAGAATTCACATTTCCTAGTGCAATAATTAAAAGCAATGAAGAGTAAAAGCACATTTGCTTCAAAACATGTAAATTCCTGATAGGTTTTTGGTCTTGGGCAGCCTGGGAAAACAATCTTGCAGTTACCTAAAACCTCCATGGCACTGTGTAACAAAGGCCTGAAGCATCAGTAGAGCAATGGAGTTACAAGGTTTCATTCTTACCATGAGATTTACTAGGGACTTGAGGAAAGAATTGTATTACATAAGAGAAAGAGTAAAGCTATCCCTGTTGACATTTTACAGAATGTGTTTTACATAGACAGAAAAGCATGCCATTTGTGCTACCAGTAAAAATGATGGCTCAAAATCATTGATCATTGAAACTTCCCCAAGAAAAATTCTTTCTTTTGAGCTGTGTCATCTCTGTATCGCTCTGTATCTCAATAGAGTAACACCATGGGCAGTCTCATTGCTGTGGCCTTTTGGCTGCCAACCTCAACAGAAGCCACTACACAAATTTTGTTAACTTGTGAAAGCTTCACTCTAGTCTGTGCCCTGTACTACAGGGAAAGAGGACATCTAAGAAGGAAAGAGAGCATCAAGGAAAGCCAGTAATTAAGATTTCCTGGACATACAAACATTGAGAAATTAATTCACACCCAGGCCCAGACTGTGCTTAGGATAAAGTTCACTTTATGTAAGTAAGAGCTTTCTCCTGTCCAGTCTCTGCACACAATGATCATTTAACCCTCCCCCCTTGACAGCTTCCCTGCTGACCTTCATGCTAGGCAAAGTCCTATTCTTATCTGTGATGGTGGACTGCAATTAAGAGACGCCACACGTGTTTATATGCATTGCATATGCAGCCATACACACTCCTCTGTGCACACAGAACAGAGCCAAATTAGAAACAACAGAAAAAAGAATCACTTTCAATAGTGCCTGAAAGATTTCACCTCATGTCAGCAATTTGCACAATATCCATTAAGGAACAACTTCTAGCTGTTCATGCAATTTAATGGAAAGAGAATTCAGATATGAAATTCCACAATTTAGGCTGTTATTGAATAAGAATGTTATTGCAGGAGTCTACAAAGCAGAATCCTCATTACCTTTCCCCAGCGTAGTCGTTGTTGCCCACCCACATGGAAACTGAACTCCTCATTCTAGTTTATGTATCTATTATATTCTCTTAAGTATCTGGCTGACATTTCCAAATAGATCAACCAGATAAAATGGAAAAAATCCCTTTGGATTTAAGATGCCTTTTTCAGTAAATATTAATATGAGGGAGAATTTCCTGTATATGTGTTATTGACATATATAATTAACTCTATAAAGTGTCTGGAAGTAGGGGATGGGATCCTTGTGATGTGACTGGGCTAGCTGGACTCTAGTTTGTAGATGTAGTTGCTGGTTACAGAAGAGAATATTCACAGGAACAAACAGTATTTACTTGATTTATAATGATACATACAATGTACCCATCAAAATGTTATTTTCTCATTTAACGTGACAGTTCTGGGCAGTACTTCAGAAATTTCTGCAGAACACTCTTCATCTACTATTAGATGTATTAGTCACTTGTAACCTGTCTAAACCATAATACTCACTAGAAAATTCTGTCTAGGGGGAAAGAGAGTCTGGGCTTTTGTTAGTGTTAGCAGTCACCAGTGGTGGCATTTGCCCTCGTGATTATTGGAAAGGCTGGTTTTGTACGGTATTTCCAGTTAAAACAGTGAGAGAGCTGAGTTCTCTCAAGGGCTTAGGACCTGATGGCAGCCTCGTAGCTGAACTGCTACAACTTTGAATGTGTTTGTCATACACCGATTCTGCAATATCCACAGGACATCTCTGGTGGGTTGAGGAAAGGTAATTAAGTTGCTGTTAGGAAATTTGTGACCCAAGCTTTCAATTATGTTCATCTGCAGGCTTTCAGTGTGAATCTGGCACTGTGTAGAAGAGATGTTGTAGCTCTCAAATCAGTGACACTCACATTTGCTATCCTCTAAGGAGCCCTTGCCAGGCTAGAGCATAATGGCATCAGGGGAGCCTTCACAGCCCACAGGTCAGGGCAGGCTCAGAAGTCTCTTAAGGACCAACATCTGAGTGATGGCTCTGTGCAGTCTTAGCCCTGCCTGGTTATAGTGCTAAAGAGCCACTGTCATTAACTTAATTACATTTTTTGAACTATGAATGCGAATTTCTTGGGGTTTGAGCATTTAATGGTACATATTCTTTTCTAGAGATAATTTTTTTCATTTTGTTCTAGGTAAATGTCTTAGACATGGCGCTTTTTTTTTTTTTATAAATCATTATGTGAGGAAGACCTTGAAGTATAAAAGCACAGAGTCACCAAGGGTTTCTTCAAAACACAAGAAACTGTAAGCAAGGCAATTGTGTAGATTTGGATACGTGGGATTTAATTTGGGCTCATTTTCCTTTCTGAACATTTCAAGTATTCCTCAAGCCTGTCTGCATTGAATACTAGCATATTGAATCTGTTCCTTCTTCACTCAAGGCTTAAGCTCCATCTAATTATTGGCATATATGAATTTTGTCTGTTTTCATGGAGTACAGAGAGAAGTAATTTACCTTTTCCTATATTTTTTAGTTACATCATGTGATGATCTGAGAACAGAGGATTGCAGCCCTTTCTTTAAAGCATAAATTCTCCTTGCAAATAGTTTGTGTCTCTTTGATGCCTTAAGCAAGGCATACAGAAAGGATAAGGCAAGATCAGAAATCAGCATCCAACTCTGCTGTGAAAAGAATTATGAAGGTTTTGGACAAGCAATTAAAAAATCACTGACATAATAATAAGCCGTGTATAATTCCAGCAATAGGTATCTCTAGCTGTAAATTCCAGACGCAGCTTTCTCCATTTCAGGACTATTCCCACTTTTCCACAAAATGTAGGATTCATAACCCTACCCTGCTTGTCAATGAATTTGCACTGTCAGAGCTCCTGTACTTACATGATGTAAGTAGATAGTACTAGATAATGTACTTACATTACCTGTCTCTTTAAGCAACACTGCGGTGCCTCAGGCTTGAGCCTGCTCTCAAGAAGAGTTATTTTGCATCTAGAGCAACTCTCCAATACCAGCAAGCAAGCGTGGGGCTTTATAGGAAGAGTGAGAAATGGTTTGGACTCTTTCTCTCTCTCTCTCTCTCTCTCTCTCTCTCTCTCTCTCTCTCTCCTTCTCTTGTAAAACAGGAAGGAAAAAGGAAAAATCTGTTCATATTCCTTTCTGTCAGACAGGAGCAGAATGCTCCTGCAGCAGGAGTGAGAAAATGATCTGTTTATTTTGCACTGGAAAAATCCAAGCCACTTTCAGGACATTACCTATAAGGTTTCTATTGATGTTTTCCCCAATGACATGGCAGTGGTGTTACAGGGTCTATACCAGGGCAGTTTCCACTACTGCAGACACCTGATAATGAACACAAAAGAGGTCAACACAGCTGAACCCAGAAAATGTGTCCTCTTACTCTCTTCTCTCCCAAATGCTTTTTCCTTAGGTTCCACCGGAAGACTCTCAGTTATGGGAAACAGGGTACAGAGCATTGATCCTACTCACAGGATAAATGACAGAGACTACATGGGCTGGATGGATTTTGGACGCCGCAGTGCTGAAGAATATGAGTATTCTTCCTGAAGAACTCCAAAGTCTAGCAACAAGAAAAAAAATCACACTCCCATGTCTGTACAAAAAGAGAGAAATCAATTTGTTGTCCTCTTCAAATCAGTGTTTTAAAGTATTTAAAATCATGTATTTGACATAAGTTTGTCTGTAAGACTATACAATGCAATATATACATATGCAGAATTTTCCAGAAAACTTTTTTTTTCCTTTTGTGGTTTCTCATACATTGATACTATATTAAAATGATTTCAGTTATCCGTCCTTGTCCTGTCACTGCATGTTGCTGGGTGTCTTACTATAAAGAGAGGCAGGATAGTGCCTTCATTCAGCATTGTAAATATATTCCATGGGTTGAGTAGTCAGACAGATTATCCACTTTTCAGAGAAATCTTGTGTCAGTCCCAATAGCTTTGAGCTCTAGGGAACTTGCCCAAATATAAACACAGCAGCACACTACTGCCAGAAAAGACCAGCTATCTTCATCGTGACCCTATCTGCAAAGGACCGAGTTATCACTGAGCCCACATGTTTGCAGTGAATAGCCAACAGTGCTGAAACTAAATGAAAAAGAGGAATGACACCAACATGTTTCATCTTCCTGGCATATTTATTTTATGTTGTGAACTCAGTGTGAAAGTTCTGCTGATGGCTGCAAATCACAGAATAAACAGAGCATTCCCTGCTGTGTGGTGAGCCAAGCGTTCATTTGGGGAGGGGGTGAGGACAGGTCCCTGAACAGAGCAGAAGGTGATCCCGAGAGGGAGGAGGTATTGGAGCAGTTTAGTCACAGTATCCTTAAAAGAAAGAGGTGGCTCCCAAGTACCACAGAGGCAGCCTGAGCTGGCTATTGCCCATCGATGTGGGGAGAAGGAGGGAGGTTGTGCCCAGCTCTCACCTGGCTCAGAGCAGGGCAGAGGGCCCCAAGTTCAGAGCTGGGGAGTGATCCCTGCTTGTGCAGAACCAGCACCCTGTAGTTCCTCCAGTCATTCCCGTCTGTCTGTGGCCAGGCTCCAAAAAAAGTATTTTACCTGCACTCTCCTCCTCCACCACAGGTAACCAACCTCTCCTGTGGGTCTTGGGTCTGCTTCAGCAGATGGATCTCACATCCAAGGAATTCCCTAAACTGAAAAGGAGGTGATTTGTGATTCGCATAATTCACAGAGTTTCTCCCGAATGTGCGCACTAGTACAAATAGGAAAGTATTGTCACACGCTGGAAAGCAGGTGCTTGCCAAAGGAAAGAGGCAGCATTTTCTACAGCAGTTAACAAGCAAACACAATCAGTAGAAAACCATACATAGAAAATACTTGCACTAAACCAAAATTCTACTAAAGCCAAGAAAACTGAGAAACAAACCAAAATGGTTGTGCCAAGGGCTGAGCACAAAAACACTTTGGGAAGCTGTTCCCAGTAGCAGCTGGGAGAGCAACCAGCACTGCAGAACCTGCAGTGAAAGGGAGACTTCAGCAAACAGTAACAGGGAGTTTTCCCCTCCGGTAACATCAAATATCTTTTTGTGTGTGTGTACCTCATCTTGAAAACATGGAAATGCTTTTCTGCTTTTCTTCCTCTTATGCTCCTACCAGTCAACCAGTTTCCAAGCCACCTACTCTGCTTTTTTTGGTTCCTTTCCAAGCATAATGAGTCCCAAAACACCTGAATTCTCTCCTTGATTTTGATTATCACTCACAGAAAAATAGTCCGAAGGGCCCATTTTTTCCAAAACTTTCAAACAAGAGATTAAAACCAATTAATCTATTTTTTCTTCAAACTGAGGAAAATACAAATAAATCTAAAAATTAATATATTTAAACATTTTCCACCAGAGTGATATTTCTTGACAGAAAATTAAGTTTCTGCTTTGCTATCTTTTAAATAAATGTCAAGAACATTCAAACAACATTTTAAAATGTTTCCATCCCTGGCTTATGTGATGAACGATGTAATATTGTAATATTGCAGGGTGTCTGGGAGTGGGTGATATTACAAATCAAGCCTTACTACTGCAGAATGTTTTCATAAGTAAAAAACACAACCTTTTTTTTTCCTCCTTTGTTTCATTTCCTACAGGCAAACGGATGGAGAGACAAAGATGTTCTTTCCCGTTTCTCTCTTCTGAAGGTTTCTGAAGATGTCTGTGAAAGTGCAGTCAGGTGATGGGTTTGTGGGCTTTTGCATGTCACTCGCCCCAGAACAGTGGCATCTTTTCCTTGCCTGACAAACAAAAATGGTTTCACCACCTGACTCTCACAAGGCTCCCAGGAAAGAGGAGCTACATGGCTCTGTCTTTTCTGGTGCAAAACTGCCCTGTGAGCAAGGCCCTGGGTCCCTTGCAGTGATCAGAATTGTGCCTTTCTGTACCCACAACAGGTGAAAAACTTCCAAGGCACCATTTCCAAGCACGAAATAATGCTTCCACCCCTGCCAAGCCACCCCCACTAATGCATTTGGGCAAGCATTTGCTCATCTCAAATCACAAAAGTGCCAGTTACAGAACACATAGTTTCACCTGTGAAATCTGGTTTCTCCTTTTGATACAACTGCAAGCCAAGTTTGTCTGGTTTTGAAAGTGATTAAGAGAAAATGGTATTTTTTTTCTTGCCAGCCCACCACTAGCATGACATTTCCAAGTAATCACATCTGCCACCTTTCCTGGATACCAGAGAGCTTTGGACAAAACTTGGTCTAAGATTTTTTTGCAGTCACTGAACATGTCAGTATTAATATTTAAGCTGTATCAGTGCTGTAAAGTAGACCAAGAGAATAATAGAATAGCTTGGGTTGGAAGAGACCTTTAAAGGTCACCTCTTCCAGCCCCGCTGCAATGAGCAGGGACATCTTCAAAAACATCAGGTTGCTCAGAGCCCCGTCCAACCTGGCCTTGAATGTTCCCAGGGATGGGGTATCCATCATCTCTCTGGACAATCTGTGCCAGTGTTTCACCACCCTCACTGTAAAAAACTTCTTCTTTATGTCTAAATAAAGGGACTTGCAGTGACTCAGCTGGCATCCAAATGGGGACTGAGAACATACATTCTTAATTCTGACAGAGCCCCTCTTTACCACCTAATCCCCAGTTCAGGACTAACATGGGTTTTCAGGGGCTGCAAAGATACAAAATTGTACCTGTAGGTGACAGCTCTTCATTCTTTACACTCACACAAGTGTCAAGAATGAAGAAGTTTGAGGGAAATTGCGGTAGTTATGAAGACAGACTGTGACTCGGACATAGCACTGCTCCTCGAGACAAGGGGGAGCTGGCTATTAGCAGCTCAACAACATTATCCTCATCATAAAAATATCCATCACCTGCTCTCATCTGGGAACAGAAATTCCCCAGACCGGAAAGGGTTGTAAAGGCTGCTGAGACCCCATTCAGCTCCCAGGTGACCTGGAGGTGCTAACTGGAGCTAAACAGGAGGGCCAGCAAATCTGGGAAAATCAAGCAGCCCTGGTAGCTGCAACCCTTAACCCACGGTATGAGTGAAGCCACTCTCCAGGTTGGCCTGTTTTACCAAAGGGAAACGGCAGCCTCGGGGTAGGGCTGCCCCTAGTTGGGTAGGAGCCCTACAAAGCAAAGGCTTTGTGCTGAGAAGTGCCCCACATATTCCAGCACACACAGAAGTGCATTGGCACAACCTCCTGGTGCCATCTGGGAGTTGATATTCTTGTCACTGCCAACCGTCTTGACATTTAATTTAGCTTTACTCAAATTCATCTTTATAAAACCATGTGCATAGGTGCTAAATTTACACTGGCAAAATAGCAAATCAATACCTTTTTGCATTTAAAGACAGTTTATTTTCTCCATGTGCTTGTTCAATTAGTTCTGTTCCAGCTTTATTAACTTTGTTTCAAAACAGGTGCCGGGCAAATCTTCATGAAGAGAGCAGCTTACTGCAAGCTCCACATAAACTATTTGGGAAAAACTTGTGGTTTTGCTCTTGCAGAGTTGTGCATACAGCAGCTGTGAAAAGAGGGTGGAAGCAGCTAGTGCTCCTTTTGGAAATGAGAGGCAAGAGAGAGGGAGCAGCCATGCCTGGGGAGGGGGCAGCTGTCCCTGGGAGCTGGGGCAGCATGTGAGGGAAACCTCAGCTCCACCAGTGCACCTGGCCCTGGACAGTCTCATCTGCCCTGGTATTTCATACAGGAATGCGTGTGGATCCTGCTCTCTCTCCCCTGCTTTGATGCATCCCCAGCGACTCCATCCTTGCTGCATATGGGCTGGCACCATGCCCCAGCCAGACATTCCCAGCTGCAGCCCAGCTGTGCACATTTCAGCAAGCCTGACAGCAAACCAGGCAGTCCCTCTCCAAGGCCTGAGGAGAGGAACTTGCAAGTCAAACAAAATGAACGTTTCAATGTCCCAGCAGAGAAGTGAAAGGCTTCTCTGTGTGTTCGATTTTTGTATCGCCTAAGTTCATTAAAACTGCCTTAAAGAAAGAAAAACCTGGCTGTCTGCTTGTTAAAGCTTTAATCATTTCTAAGTACCTCTGTCAATGGAACAGGAATTGGATCCAGCACAGCTTGAAATCTATTTCAGCAGGACAAAAATCTCTGTAATCTTTTAAATACAAACACTATTGGCCTCTTAAGTGTACACTGTTCTCACATGAAAGCCCACTGCCTACATCATAGCTAAGGACATGGCTAAACACCAGTAACCTTCAGGCCTTTTATTTTCCTTACTATTCTGTGGGTTCAATTGGCTCATTAAACGAATTAAAGCATGTCTGAGAAGCACCCAGTGTGATGTGGTAGCACAGCTCAACGAGGCTAATTCTTCACCATGAATACAAGCTACAGGCAGCAGATGCTGTCTGTGCCAAAGGAAGGCAGGACACATCTCACTGACATTGCTAGACTTTTCAATTCAATGTAGAGAGCTGCCAACAAATGTGTTCAGGAAGTTGGGAGGAACTCTTAAACCCCTGTGCACAATGGCATTATGTTGTGGGGCCATCCAATGCTTTGGACACATGCAAAACTAAGAGGGGAAGAGTCTTAAAAGGCTGAAATACAGTCTTGGCTCTCCAAAGAACATCCTGTGTGTCCACAGCCCAGTCTTAGACACAGTCCTCAGCACTTCACCTTCCTCTCACCTCCAACCCAGCTTTCAGAGGTGGAGGACCAGATTCCTTGCTGTAGTATGGTGAAGATGCATTCAGAAAAGTTTCTCAGACAACTGGATATTGCAAAGGTGGAGGACTACTTCAACATTCTGTCTTCTGAGATGGTTTCCAGGTCTCCTTCCCATTTCACAGGTACACACCCTTCTGTAAGTCAACTGAATCCAAAACCCTACTCGTTGTAAAGCTGCAGGCAGCCTACAGATCAGACTCAGCTCCCACCTTCCCTGGAGTGGCACTTGCTTAAGTCATCCTGTGCCCAGGCGAGGAGCGCCGGACACCGTGCTCGTCCTGCCTGGGTCCCTTCTGTTAACCATTAACTTTCTGACCACGAGCTTCCGCCAGGCTCGGAGCTGGGCAGAGGGAAGGCTGAGTCTCTGTACTCACTGACAGTCCCTGGATGTGCCCAGCATGGCATCAGCCTCTCGCAGCTGGCGTAGGGCACTGCGTCATACTAATGCAAGCCCTCCACGAGCTCATTTTGGCATTACTGCTATCCCATCTTCTCTCTGTAGCAAGTATGTGATAAAGATGCTATGATTTCCCTTTCCACCTCATACACACATCCTTCTCCTCAATGAGGCTGTCTAATCTTTCTATGAATTACTGCCTGACTATTCCCTCCTCCAGGGAGCTTTTTGCCTTACTTAGCTTTCACCATGTATGCAGGTTTGCTCCCTCAGTAATGAAGATAGTGGCTTAACAGCAGACCTCAGTCCTGTCTCTTTTGAAAAATACAGGATGTTTCCTCCTTATTCTGTACTTTCAGATTTTGTTACTACAGGTTTTGCATTGTATTAGGCAGGAGAATGCAAGCCCCTCTCCTCAAAATACAGGAACCACACAACATCCAGTTCTCATTCTCAAAATTCAAATAAAAATCAAGAAGAGCATTTGCTTCTCTTTTTTTTTCTTTCAACTCAAGTTTTACCGATTTCAGCAACCTTAAAATTTGAAAACTTTTCAACCAGTTCTGTGCCTAAGAATTTAAATAAATAAAGGATGGCCTCTTATTTTGCTTTGACTAAGAGATGAGAGCAAGGGATCAAGATGGAAGATTTATCACCTTAAAAGAACAGGAAAAAAGTTGAATAACACACAACAATGCAACTTTTTTGTTATTTTATTGATATTAGTGAAGAAAAAATTAAATTTCATCATTCTGATGTGTTACAATTGCTTTCTCCGGTGGGTGGACAGCTCCTACAGCTTATTTAAAGGCTAAATAATACTTCCCGATTGCATTATTAACTTCTACACTTTAAGTTCTCTTATGGTATTGCTTTCTTCCGCTGGGTATATAAAATGGTCCATTAAGTCCATGACTTTTTTTCAGAATCAACTGTTATTCTATCTACTGGTTTAAGATACATTCAAATAAAAAGATACTTAAATTTACTTGCAATAAGTGCACACATACAACAGCAAACAGAGCTGATGGCATTTTACTAAAACATTGTAAGTTCATAGAATAAATAGGAGTCTTCAAACACATGCTGTAACTGACTGATGTGTTTTTTTTCTTTCTCAAAAAATATCCTTGAGTGTCCATAGCACTACTGCAATAACTACTTCATTCAGAAAAAAACCAAACCACCCACCTCTCATCACAAAGACTAAAAGACAGTTTCATTTATACAAGAAATTATCAGTGCTAATAATTTAGTAACAGTCTGGTACAAATGGCAATTCACGGCAATTACGTGTAGTGTTGACAATGATAACAAATGGGGAACTTGATTTAGATGCCACAAGAAGTGCAAGGAAAAGAAAGTGGATGCTAAACCCTCCCTGCTTCACTCCTCTCCATCCCCTCTTCCAAAAAAAATGTATGTCTCAGCTCCGCTCTAGAAACAAGCTCCCTCCAGTCTGTTCCAGTTCTAAGGTATTTCAGCTTTCTACAAGCACCCAGCAGAAGGTTGGGAGAAACAGAGGAAAAATTGCGATATAATTAGGATTGCCTGGCAACTAAAGATTGCATGAGGTCTTTTGTTTCCTTTCTGAAAAAGCTGGGGGTTATATGTTTGTATGGCAGGTATTTTTTCATTTTAAACACACTGCGAAATAAAGCATTTACCATATTTTTACCTAAGCTAAAGTCCAACGTTGGATGAAAAAGGTTTCTCTGAAAAAAGAAAGCAGAAAATGGGTGGAGAATAGTCGCACTCTGCTTACAAGGCCACAGTCTTCCATGTGCATGAAAGATGAAGATCAGCACGAGGACTGCAAGCTGCTCTTTCTCGCCTGTACCATTCCATTACTAAATGTTTTCTGTGGTTCTCTGCTGAGGTTTCAAGGACTCACCTTTTCCTAATACTGGTTTTGCTACATGTTCTTTTATAACATTCTTATCTGTCGATCTGTTCCGCAACCTGGACTTCTAGGAAGTCACTGCCATGTTTACCTCACGAGTTGTGAAAACTGTTTTCTTTGGGGGCACTGACAAAGCACGTTTCAGTGGTAGCAACACATAGTAAAGCATTTTCCCTTCTACAATCCAGTGCAGCATTGAAAAACAAACGAAACAAAACAAAACAACAAAAAAAAAGAAGTCACACCGAGTGTAAGCATGCCAAAGGAAACAGTGGTGGTAGGAATATGTCAATATTCCAGGTACCCAGTAGGCCTGCTGACCTCAACACAGTATTAGTTCAAGTTTATAATCTTGGGGAGGAGGCAAATACAGAACAGGGGAAAAAAAAAAAATTCATCCATTCAGGCATAATAGCCAGGCACTCCAATAACTCAGCTCAACTCATCTACAGAGGCAAAATTAAAACTACCACATGTTAAACTGAGTGCTTTTTTCAGTATTTAACGAAGCAGAAATGCTCCCATGCTTCAATGAGAGGTCTCACATAACACATTCAATAGCTTCCCATGCACCTTTGACTCAAGTTAGGCTAGCTACAGAATTCACGTTTTTCTAGTCAAGTTATTTTTTGTTGGTTTTGCTCTTTTGTTTTTTTTCAGTGCATCTTAAAAAAAAAAAGATAACCTTTTCGAAAGGTTAGCAAGTTAACCTTAATACAGCAATCATAACATAGAGCCTTTTGCACTCGATTGAACAGTAAAATAATCCAATTAGTTACAATAGGTCTGGTACATATTTACACATTTTATACAAAGTTTACACATTTCTCCCATTAGGCACAAAGTTGATTTGTCAAACTCAAGAGGCAATGAAGGGGTGGTGGAAAAAGGAAAAGCAGATTGGAGAAAGAATCTGAGTATTTTCATTTAAAAAGACTAGCTGTAAAAATATAGTCCTTCATCGTAAGCTAGTTTGCTTCGGGAGTTTGGTTCCCATGAGGATCCCCGAAGTGAGAGACGTTGGGCCTTTCATCTGCATGCTGGAACCCACCATGGTGGGGAAGCTCCGATTCCTTCGGATGCCAGTGTTCAGCTGGATGCCCCCGATGGCACTGGTCACAGCAGGGCAGCCCAATGGGAGACCGTCTGGTGCCAGGCCTCCAGGAACAAGGGCCCTCACTGGTCCCTGTGCCCCACAGAGAAGAGGTCCCTGGTCATCAGTTAAAGGAGGAGCTGACGTTTGCCCTGAACTCACAACTTTGGCAATACCAAATCTCTTGACTTTGTCCACGAGATTAAGGTTGGAAACAGACACGTCAGTTTGGCTCTCACTGTTCCTGATGTTCTTTTTATTCCTCACCTCCTTCAAGATTGAACTAGCAGGCTTCGAAGCCAAGAAGTTGTCATAAGGTGGGCTGGTGCACTTGAACTCAAAAGATGGAGGGGAGGAAGAAGGTGTCTGCATGGGTGAGTTTGGTGGAGTGGAAGGAATGATCGCCATTTTCGGTGAGTACGTGCTCAGCAGGGTGCTCCTGCTGGCTCTGTCCCAGCTCTGTGGATTGTACACTGCTGCCGAGATGCCCCTTTCCTTCAGCAGCCACACCAGCCCCAGGGATGTGCTCATCGTCGTCGTGGATTCCCGGAGGTTAGTGAAGGATTCGGCCAAACTCAGACGCCGAGGAGTGCAGGGAGTAGCCACCGGGGTGCCTTTCAAATTGCTAATGCTGCCACAAGCTGGAGTAGGTGCTGCGTTAAGGCTGAAAGCAAAGGAGCAGTCAAATTATTCTCTCCAGTAGGAAATGAAAACTTACTACAGGCAAGATTTTTAACCCTGAGCAGGGCCCTTCATCCATTTGGAGAGTGCACAGGAAACTGACAGTTCCCAGCTCCTCACAAATGTGATTACAGAGCAAACCCATCATATCTTACAAAACACATCTCCACTTTGCATGCTGCACAGCCCAGTCTCACAGGATTAATGCCATCGCCAACACCCAGCACCACATTTCCTCTGATAACTGTTCACAGGTTTGTGATCAACACCTTCACTTTCTCTTCCTGATCTACTGGCTGCCACAACTCCCAGTTGCTTCTGAGAGACAAGGAAATGAGGAACACTTGACCCATGGTATAAGCAAGACATTTACTTTTTAGTGTCATTTCTGAGCTCACAGAACTGCTAGCCCTTTAGTACTCCTGGGTCATAAGAGACAGTGGCAAGGGAGGAGAGGAATTCATTTGCTACAGAAGTATTTGTAGCAAAGCTGTTGGAAGCTGGAATTGCCACCAACATGCACTTCTGTAAGGTCAAACCCTTCCTCCCTTCTTATGTTGAATTTGCTTTCACTTAAGGGGAAGGAGATGGGGCGTCTGCCTTTTGATCAAGACGCCCAATGGTGTGAACAATTATCAAAAGTGGTAAGAAAAATCCAGTCAAGCTCTTGGTTGTCATTTGGCCAATGGTAACTGATAGCAGCAGATGGAGCATGACAAAGAGCTATTCTACTGCTAATTTGGTAAAACAATTTTTATAGTTTGAAACACTGCTAAATTGCTCCCCAATTCCACTTCTTTCTTCTCAAAATAAAGAACGTACAGGCAGAAGACAGGAAAATACTAAATGGCAATAATCTATATATTCAGAACAAGTGACACATTACAGTGCTATATTATGGCACTTTGCTTTCTTAAGCACGCTACTGGTAGTTATTGGGGTTGGGATTTCTCGAGGCATGCCAAAGAACATTCATTTTGGGAGGTCACCTTCTCCTCACAAGCTGAACGAACACCGACTCAATACTGCACCCATTTGCAAAGAATTAACAACACAAAAGAGACATCCTTTTGTGCCACAAATCCTTTGTGCCACAGTGCAAGATCTCATGAACAGGTTTGACTGTTTCTGGCACTACAGTGGCATCCTTAAAAAACTTGTTCCCAATATATCAAATTGGCCACAGGATGTCTCCTTATGGATAATCTCCACTCAAAATTCACATCAGTCCAAGGTACACCATTCATTCATGAAGGCATGGTGTACTCAGTCATTCCAGAAACAAGGCACGTGGGATATCCATGACACTCCAAATTATGTCTGTCTGGGTGAATCCCAAGAGCCCCATGCACCATCAAAAAGAACCCCCAAAACTTTCCAGCTTTTTCTAACCATGCTCAAATTATGGTCTTTGCCACATATACACACAAACAAAAGAATTCCACAGTAATATCTCCTAGGCATGGGTTCATCCCCTCTAATGGCATTTAAAGGGTCTTGAGCAATGCAACACTTGATGCTAAGAGAGAATTCACTGACCTGAGCTCACCACTGCTCAAAGAAGGAAATCTTCTCCCTCACCTTGCCAGGTTAGCAAGTAGAAGACACTCAGCAAAGAGTCAGACAAAAAGTAAAGCCAGTGCAAGAGTGGGAAACCTAAGCAGCTGGGAGGGAGAGGAACAGGGGAGAGAGCGGGATTTTCCCTTTTGAGCAGAGCCACGCTGTTGGATTGGCTCAGTCATAACATGCAACTTTAACTTGTTAGGTTCTGTGCACTAAGAAAAGCATCAAATAGCCACTTTGAGACAATCTGGTTGGATTTCCAGGGGTGGAGGAGACTCGGGCCAATGACTGAATTGCATCCTTTTTGCCCATATGGACAAGAAGGGCTGAGATGATGTCTTGACTGGAATTTCCAGTCTCATTTCACCTTACATTAATGAACTCTGTGTAGCCAACACTGCTCTGCATGTCAGGTTAGACACCCTGGAATGTTTTGAGGAACAGCTTCTGATAAGCTTAGAACATCATCTAGATCCTTGGTTTACAGTCATCAGGTGACATGAGTTCACTTAACACTAGAAACTCAAGTCCAGTGCTAAAAATCAGCATATCTTTAGGGCACTCCTTAATTAAGAAAATATTAGCCTGATGCGATGAAGTCTCAAGTCATGTCTTCTTTCCATGGCTTGATAGGATCTGACCAACATGATCTCTAACAGTGATTTGGAACTGTACCAACCTCTGCCATAAGCAAGTGAAACTGCCAAAAGGATTTTTACCTTGCAGTAGTAATTCAGCAAGGGGAATCCCATATATTCCTCCCAGTATACTGTGACACATATTTAAGAAAACTGGCAGATGTAATTAGAAAAGCAGCCTTGCTAAGTGGCTCTGGAATCGGTCTCCTTGCACCCCCGTGTGTGCTGTGGCTGCCAGTGCATGTGGTAGATGTGCTGAGGCACATCCTGATGTCCTCTTCCCTTCTGCCTGGGCTACATCAGCAGCAGGGGAGAAGGATTCCTCTCAGCAGAGCTACGGAGGCCATGCACACCCACTGCAACAGCACACACACGCTCTGAAGGCAAGGCTGAGTGGAAAGAAATGAGTTCACAATTCTTCTCTTTAGCACTGATTAAAGCTGGACCTCATAGTTCTGATTCCAGTGGAACTAAAGAGCACTGACAGCCACTGTGGTGCAGCTCCCACATGGCTGAACACAGAATACAGAAGCCTTGAAAAGCATGAGGGAGAGAAAAGAAAGAGAACTTACTGCATGAACTGACTTTCTGTAAGGTACGACCATGTACATTTCCCAGATGTATGGTGTTAATTATCGGCTTCTAAGACATCCTAGTGACAAGATGAAAACTACAGCACTCCAATGGCTTATTAACTCCAACAGCTTCACTCTTTCCAGATACAGATTTCAGTTGCACAAACATGTAGATTAGTATTTCTACTAATTTTTCAGCATAGTTATGCATTACAATGAAATTTAAAAACCAAGCCATCCCTGCAAGAAAGCAGTTGCGGGTGTTGCCTTTTTGTCTGTTTGATCACTTTGGCATTGCTTTAACTGGGAAATATTTTTCCCATCAAACTGACCAACACTGCAGGGCAGCCTGGACACAATGGCAGAAACAGTGGCCTCAGCAACTCAGCCCAGTGACTGTTTCAGAGTTAGATTGAGAAAAGAAACAAGTAAATGAGGATTTCATTTAGCTGGATGAAATTTAGTCAGGTTAGAGCAACACCTGGGGTAGCACAGGTTAAAATGCAACCAGGTAGGTAAATACCAAACCTCTTTGGGTTAGCTGGTGCCACACACGCTAGCATTCCTTGTACATGACCCTGCCAACTCAGATGCTGCTGGCAGTGCTGCTCACCCCCGACCACGTGGGTCATAGTGTCTGCCCTATACCTCCTCTCATCACAACGAGACATAACGCAGTTTCCTCGTCCTCCTCACATGACCTGTGAAGAACCATTTACAGTTGGTAAGGAGGAGCTCCTTAAACACGTCTGCTGAAAACATCATATTGTTTATTTTTGTTCTCCTGAATGAATGAGAACTTTCATTTAACTAAGGCAGCTGAAAATGTACTGAATTTAGCTGTCTCTTCTGATTGATTTGTTAAGATTTAGTAACCAAAGAGTTTATTATGACCACAACTGATAGCAATACAACAAGAACAAGAAAACTGCAGTAGAGCTGCAGTCACATAAGTGGATCTCTTCAGTGACAGTGTTGAGGGGAAAGACAGAAAAGAGTAAAGAAAAACCAGCCAGACCACTATTAACTTAGTTCAGAAAGTGAAGCAGAAAAGTTGCGTTTAATCGTCATCCGCTTCCTTTCCACCTGACAGGTTTCATATTCAATACCCTTACTTTTCATGCCCTTCATAGGCAGTCTCATGTCTAAACAAGTCTAGACATAACATCTCTGCATTTTGGGGGACCTACACAATGGTACAGTCCCACACAGGAGCTGGAAGGGGCAGAGAAAGCAATGAGGCATTGTCCTTCTAAACAGAAAAGAACCTTCTTTACATCCTGATTTGCCACTGGAGGAAAACTCCCTCTTTAGGTATGAAATTTACACTCCTCTCTCTGGTTCTCACATCTTCACCTCCCATAAGGCTATAGAATCACCTTCTGCTGGCAGGCAGTGCCTATACATACCAACTGCTATTGCTACATCAGGTCATTAGCTTCAGTCTGGCTACTATGAGCTCATTTCCAACAATTACAGCAAGGAACAAAGTAGACATCTCCCTGTTTCTGATTAAGGCGTATTTTCTCCTCTATTCCTCATGTACTTCCTGGATTTCCTTACCTGCATATCTCTTTTTCTTCTGAGAGAAAAGGTTTAGACTTCCTCCCTGGAAAAACCTCTCATTTTTTTGGTGAGAGTCAACATCCTGCACATTCAAGAACTACAACTAGTCTCAGATCAAGAGTAGCCAGGTTTGGATATCAGAAGCCAATATGGTTATGTCTGATCCTGCAGTATCTTAACTAGAGACAACAAAATTTAAGAAACTCTGATCGGCTTTTTAGAACATTACACACGCCTCTCAAAATCAGGTTGAGGTAATTCCAAATGGGAGGAATAATTTGTGGGTGTGTTGTAATTCACCAATGCAGCTAATACTTTTGCTTATGCCATTACTTTGCAGAGGGGAAACTCTGACACAGCTGAAGGCTTTGCCATCATGGGAATCCCTTACCTTGGCGTGACTCGTGTGAGTTCATCGGAGGGGTGCAGAATGCGGCAGGTGGTGAAGGTGAAGGTGGAGTTGGTTTGTGACATGCACTTCCCAGGATGAGGTACTAAATTAAAAAAAAGCAAATTCTTTGCATTTTACACAGAAAAGGGGAAAACCAAACTTCTGTGTGCTGATAAGACAGATGCAAAAAGTGATGAGGCACCTTGATGGGATCAGTGCAAGAAAAGTGAAATGCCCAAGTACTACGGTTTTTAACAGACACTTGTTCTCCAAAGAAACGCCTCTAGGACTCCAAGGCCAGTGCTAAAAAGGTCTGCTGAAACTTGCCCATGATCACAAACACTGCAGATTAAGTCCCGTTCAAACCAAATTTTGGCCAGGCAGTGCTTGAAATGCTAGTACTTATCTAAACTAGCAACTTGCATAAGTGGGAAATTACAAGCAGCATTTTCTAGTACCAGCTCAGGAGCACCTGGATTTTCTGAATGCTTGTGCCTTTCAGCTTTTAGATTGATCCACAAAAAGGTATCCCCATTACTTCTCAGTAATGGATCCATCTGGTTAATGCCACAGGAATATAGGTTGTTGGCGTGGGGAAAGGAGGGACACACATTAATTACTGTTTCTCTGACTTTTCACATCCACAATATGGAAAGTGATAGTTTTTTGGATCCACTACTGCACATCTGTGACATTTCTCTTGTGCATGTGATTAGGTTCTTTAAGAATGTTTGTCCTCAGCTGCACAGTATAGCAGTTTTTTAATATCTGTAAACAGTTTAGTAAGTAAATTTCCTGACAAATGTGGCTGTACAACTGCCACTCAGCTGACATATCAGTAATTTGGGAAAGAAGCAATATAGCTCAATTCAAAAAATGAAGGACTTAGGCCAATTTCTTTCTTCTTAGTAGAAATACTTCTGTGGCTGTATTAACCTGCTTTATAATGCAGCTGTGGTCACTGCAAAAATACTACAGAATTTAAGAGCCATGCATCTGAAAAGCTGGTTGAAAAACACCCAGAGTTAAATATTACATCAAAATATCATGATTGCATAGGTCCTCTTACTTAGTAACCAAACTTAGCAGTGGTCAAAAGACATGCACAATAAAAACCGTGTGCAGCTCCCTCCCCCTCAGTCCTTCCCAACCCTCTGAGCCATTCCCTGATTAAGCCACATTTTAATACCACAGTACACAACTATTCAACACATTGCAAAGGACAGACAGACCAACCAGCTAGACCAGACACCATTCTGAACTCCCAGAGCAGCTCAGCAGAAGCAAGGCAAGTCTTAATTGTGGCTGTGTTCCCTTTTTCATATGTAAAGTATCACAGCTCCAAAACAGTGTGTGTGGTTAGGTAGCCCTTTAAGAACACATATAAGCAGTGTGTGAAGGGTAGAGCACGGGCAGTGTGAACAGTGGAAGCAGAAGTGGCTGAGCATACAGTGTGAGGTAACTTTAGTCAGCGCTGGAATGTACTCCTGTACATTAAAGGAGGGTATTTCTAAGGACCCACTGGAGTGTCATGTTAACACACTCAAATGTTAGCACGGCAGAACATAACAACAAGCTCTACTTCACCTCCAGAGATGGTAATTATGATGCTTCAGGAATCCAGTTGCTTTAGAGATTAGTGTGAGCACTACAAAAGCTATTACAAGGGAGCACAGCCTAGCAATCATGATTCTCTCCATATTGTAGAGAGTTATAAGAAAATCTGGAGAAAGAGCTCAAATAACTGGACATGAAAAAATTGGTTATTTAAAGAAACACAGGACTTTAACATAAATCAATTAGAAACAAAGCAATTATCCCTGGATGATGAATAGAGAACAGGATAAAGCAATGCTGGTTTAAGATTGCAAGCTCAACCCAAAGCACATAGCTGTAACACAATCAGTGCATTTTCCTCATTTTTAATATCCAGTGGGCATCCCCTCAGATTGGGGACAGGCACACTGAAGAAACATAGCTGCATTAGCAAAAGCAAGACTCATTGCTATTAATGAGTCAAAGATAGGAGAAGGCTGCTAAAAGTAGAGAAGTCACTAACTCTAACAAGAGGAAATAAATTGAAATGGTGAAAAAAATCTATCCATTTCCAACGATGTATTCCACCCTCCAATACCACTAAGAAAGTCCTGTACCAGTTTCATCCTCCATCAGTCAACAATGGGGTGTATCATATTGCTGTAGCATTTTCCGTCCTTTGGACACAGTAAAAAGAGTGAGAACCTGTTGCTGTAAATGAACAAAGTTTATAACATAGAAACAAAATAACTCCGTCCTAACTTAGTAATTTTACATATGCAGGGCATCTCCTGAGTTGGAATAAGTTCATGAGGAAGTAATACATTTTTATAATAACAGAGACTATCTTCACATTGACATACACCAAAGTATTATCTTAAATATAAACACCTGTTCCATGTAACTTTGTCTGAAACCAAATGTTTTACTTATATCCGCTTTTTCAAAGTAGTTTAACAAGGCTTCATATCTGTACGAAAAAAAATCTATACATAATTCAGTACTTAACAAAATTTACAGAAACATCATATAATTTCATCCATCAGGAACTCTGTGCAAACTATTAGCACATTTTTCCCCTAAATTAGAATTAAAGCTAAACCTAAGACTTCTGCTGGATCATGTTTTAGCACCGAGGAATTAATGATTCTTCACATTATTAAGTTTTCTCAAACAATTCACACGCATGACAGAAAAATGCAAACCACTACAGACGAAAGGGACTCTCCTATAACACAAACACTGTTGTAAAAACATCTTTTAAAATACTGAAAAAAGAAAAAAGGCAGGTTCCAGTCCAAATGAGTGCAGAGAGCTCCATCTTCTGGCAAAACAAATGCATCTTTCCTCACTCAAAACACAAAGCTGATTTTACATAGCTCAGAACTGTCTCAAATCCAGCTTCAGGACTCAGAGCTTATGGGCCATTCTGCTAGGTGTAAACAGCAAAATAGGTATGCTTAGGACATGAACTTTTGCCCAGGGAACCCTCCAGAGGCCATTTAATCTGGTTTTTCAAGCAGCTTGTGCAGCGGAAGGTACAAAGTTAGAGTAGATAAACTAGTGGCCTGCCCCATCCACAAGAAGATGTCAAGACAAATTAAGTTTGAGAAGATTTGTAAGAGGTAGCTATACTAAAACACTATTAACTTTTGTACCATTGGATCGAAATTCAAATTTGTTGCTAGCTGAAATAACAGTGAGGAGGCAGAGAGCTCACAGTGACCAGTAAATCTTTGCATTTTATATAAACACCTATTCTGGCAAATACAGATTTATGAGGAAATTAACTTTAAAAAAAATTGGTAGTCTTCAGAGTATGATTTGATCCAGACGGGCACAAAGGTAGCATTTTAGTCCACCAGTAAAGCAAGTCACTCTGCTCCATCATTTCCTTGGCATCTTTTAAGAAGGAAACTTGGTTCCCTGCTATTTGAGTAGAGAGCGCACTGGAATTAGGGCATCCCTCTAGCACAGGCTGTGGAGAGAGGGATGGAATGACAATGAGACTGAGGCATCCTTAGAGCAACAGGTGGTGTTTTAAAGCATTAGAAGTTTATTGCTGAACAGAAAAGAAAAGCTTTGCCTGCTTTAAAGGACGATAATGAAGGACCATTAAGGGGCGTTTCTTTCCTACACTGTGATCATCTGGAATACAGACTATGGACTCCACTACAGGCTATGGACTTCACTTTTACCAGTTTGTGCCACTAATTCCATTCTTGGGTGAGGTGAAATTCCTGAAAACTAGGTCACAAAACCCCATTAGGATCCACAGGACAGGACAGCTGCTTCATGTAGTCTCTAGATTTAGCAGAGTTCATCCCCTCGAGGTGACTAAAGGTGAGAGCTCTGATACCCAATGCTACCTGTACTGAAAATGCCTGGTTGACAGAACAAGGAGAACACAGAATAGGCTGGAACTGATGCCTGGGTGAGCCACTACAACAAAAAGAAGATGAGTGATAAACACAAAAGCTGTAAAATGTGAGCATGGTGATCTCCTGAAGGTGTAACCGTGAATACTCAAAACCTCCAAGAATTCACTGGTCTACACCAGGGGCGTTGCTTTTGTTATGTTTCTTAAACAACAAAATTATTGTCTGGATATCTGCTTTTCCAAACTTTTCATTTATTTTGCCTTTGGAAACAGCAAGAGAGGAAAAACTAAACAAAGGCAGGTATTCTTTGGACGGGGTGTCCTGGCTGAGGTCACTTTCTGATATGTATATAACCATGGAGTACAGATGTAAAAAGACTTCAGTTTTTAATGTGGATTCAACATGAGTTTATGCAGGTTAAGATCCCCAAATTAAAATTCTAGCATTTTAACAGTGTAGACAGCAAATGCTGACAGATTTTTCTTAAAGAAATAATTACTGTGAAATATTCATGCCATTTGAAAATAAAATATATTTAAATATGCATCAATACCTTAGTTCTAAGAAGAGGTACAAAATTTATTGGTTTTCTGTACAATGGAAACTTTTTAGAAGCATATATAGTAATCCTGCTAAAAACAACTCAAATATAAGACATTCATTATGTGTTTTCATGATTTTAGGCATCTATTTGGAAAGCCCTCTATGTCATGGTTAAGGTCTAAACATGAAGTACAAGAGTCCTGATTCTGTAATGCTGTGCACATGTCTATTCAAAGCAATCAATCAGTGGAACTAACAAATACAAGTATTCAAAGACCAGTTTATGCACCCAATACTAGCAGGCAATCAAGCACACACTGCATCAAGTGTAGCACTTCCAACTTCAAAATTAGAACATTCATAACATTATTAAGTGCTTTGAGTGGCTGGTGTTTTGTTTGTTTCTTTACAAGAAACATGAAAGGCAGTGAATTAAAAAAACATAACAAACCAAACAAAAACCCAACTTCAACAACCCCTCCCTCCAAAACATATTCTGTACAATTTTATAATATACTAGTTTCTTTCACAGAAGAAAAAAATATATTGAGGTTACTAAAAATTTGTGCTGCAAAAATTACTTGTCCCAGATGCTTGTAAGAACACTGTCTCCTGTAACTTCTTTACAATTCCAATTACACTGAGAGTCTACACAAGTGATATACAAATTTCAACCTATTCCTGGGTACTGGGCTAGAACTGTAAATTTGGAATTTACAATCCTCCATAAAGTTACTCTACCCACACACAGTATGTGGCTCCGACAGACCAACTGCAGATCATAAAGCACATGTGTGTTAACTTCTCCTGAAATGTTCAGTGCCACAATTGGGATAGAAAACGCATTTACGGTGAGGAAGCTATTTTCTGTATCAGTGGATACTACAGGTTTCAACATAGGGACAGGAAAATTCCTGACTCTATCACAAGATATACCTGATACATTGTTCTGAATACATTTATTTTGGCTACAAGACATCTTTGGCACCAGCAATGCTTGCTCTCTCGAGCCTGTAAGTTAAAATGACTGCTCTTGGGCTCATCTTGAGCAGCACTCTGCACACCCACAAATGGCAATAAGAACAGGGCCTTGTAGGTACTCTGCCAGATAACATCTCCAGTGCAAAAAAGGCAAGACACAAACCTCAGAGCACACAATTAAATTAGGCAGAAACCTGCCCAACAGACTCAGATGACTTACACATGCTGGGAAGGTCCTTGTAGGCACTCTATTACCAAAGACATTTTGGTCTAAGGCTAGGCCTGTAGCTCTAGACTGGCACACTTTATGCCCTGCCAACAGCAACTGTAAGAACAAGCAACTGGCTCTTACAACTTCTTGAACTAGATTTTCCCCCAATGTAGCTATCCTGGATTACAAGCAAAAGTACTATTGCTAGAGACTGTGTGCAAGATACTTCTTTCCTTCCCTTTTTATTTTACTTCCACATTCTCTAGCAAGAGCTTATTCTGTATGTTGCCAACTGGAACCTGCCTTGGCATCACGCAAGTAATGATGGTGCAACCTTGTACTCACGATGGGCTCTAAGGTGCCATGTGTCCATACACACCCCTACCTGCCTTGCATTTCTAACAAAGAAATCTAGGAGAAAGAATGCTGAGGAGGCTTTTTCAAGAGGAGTAATGGCTGCACAATATTTTTTCATAAGCTAAGCACACGTTTCTTTTCCCAAAAGGTATTCTTCAGTGAGCAGACTGTGGATCCTAAGAAGTACTGCCTCATTTGTAAGTGCCTACTCTGAAAAAATCCACAATCATCTCCTCTTTGTATAAGGCCTGACAAATTGCTTTAATAAAAAGCAGATGCAGTCTCTTTACTTCATTTGAGCAACACAACCAATAATCATGTGGTGGCTCATGGATACTCCTAAATCCTAAGCAACTGGACAATTTGAAAGAAGGAGAAAGAATGGGAAACTGAAGTTTTCAGTGCACTTGTTCATTCTACACAAAGTTATTAGTTTTGACCAATTTATTTCTGTAATGTATTAAAAATTACTCAGCAAACAATACAAGGTAAAATAAGATTGCTAGAGCAATTTAATTGATTTTATCTACTTCGTCAATTTATAAGGTAGGGAATTTGTTTAAAAACCTTGTCTGAGATAAGAGTTTTCCCAGGAAAAGTCAGCAGTAACCAGTAAATAACCTCTTAATAGTGACCTGTATAAAAATTGTAATGGAGACAGAAAATGGAAGGAAATACTAGACTTTCTTGCCAGTTTGTAATCGCAGAGCAGGCCTACATTTATTGCTCTACTCCGAAGAAAGAACTCTTCCAAATTATTAACCAGAAATATTTTACTAATCCATTCTTACAAAAAAAAAAGAAACCAAAACCAAGCAACTAAACTATATCCTTATCTATGTTTTGCCCATGACAATGAGTTTTTTTGACACGTTCCTGTGTTGAATACTCTCACGATTAGAAAATTCTTGAAAATGTAACCCAAGCAATGTTTTTTTGCACATTTACTGTAACCTGAGTACATGAAGAACTGCTTGTTCGCTTTCTCTCTACAGCAACACATTTTAAAATTAAACATATCTTTTGTTGAATCTTTTATTCCCTAGATCCTAAAGTTGCCAGTTACTTCAATCTTTGATTATTTCAGTCCATGTTTCTCATATCTCCAGCTTTCCTTGCTGTTGTTACTCAGACTCTTCAAAAGGATAAAAACCTGGATAATATCCAAAACAGTACACAACTGCCTGAAGAGGCATTATTTATTTTCATATTTATATAAAAAAATAATATAAACATTATTTCTGGGATGTCATAGAACAAAGACAACTTTTGCCAATGGAAAGGGAAGTTGAAGGGCTTGGATGTAGAAGTACTGTAACAGGCTGCCCAGGGAAGTGGTTGGGTCACTACTCCTGGAGGTATTTAAAAGATGTGCAGATGTGGCACTTAGGGACATGGTTTAGTGGTGGACTTGGCAGTGCTGGGTTAATGCCTGGACTCAGTGCTCTTAGAGGTCTTTTCCAGCCTTAATGATTCTATGATTCAAAGTTTACAAGTGACTTAATACAAGTGACTGTAGAAAGTAGCTTATATTCAATAGCTGAAAGCACTGAACTGCCACTGCAGTGAGAGCTGAAGATACTCTGCACGTCTTGATAATAACAGAAATATTACTGTTTAGCCCTGAGACAATCTAATCTTCCAAAGACCAGCCAAATATTAAATTATTATTTATCTCAGAAAAAGGAGAGGGAAGGAAGTGTCTTCATTTAAAGTAGTTACATAAAAACAAGAAGTCTGAAAAAAAAGGAGTTCTGGTAATTTTCTGATTCTGAACTAAATATAATTCTTTACCAGAGGCAAATTTTAATGAAGACTAAATAGCTTATTAAAACAAAACCCCCAAAAACCCAAAACCAAAAGAGAAACCAGACAAACTCAAAACGCATCTGTAGTCTTGAGAGCCTGTAACCTTGTGCAATAATAGACTGCTTATGTCAGTTCAGAGTATCTAAAAACTTATGCAGTACTGTGTCACTTAAAAATGTTTAAGTCTTAATTCGGTATAAATAGGAAGGACAGGATTCAATAGTGCAGTGGGGAAAGAATAAGGGAAATGTTATTAGTTGCTGCATAAGAACATCCCCTTAATTCTTTATCTTGAGAGGACTTTAAAAACAGGTAACTGTATCTGAGGTAAGTGAATTAAACTTTCAGAATTTCTTTGGTGATTTTCAAGGCATGCCATTTCTTTCAGCAAAGGCAAGGTAGATGTACCTTTAGTGCACCAATCATTTAGTCTTTGTTTTTTTCCCAAAGTACAAAAATGTAAAGCATGGCATCACCTCTTATGAACAGTCAGAAGACTATCTGCATTATAGTAATACAAAATATATGTAATCTGTACATTACATACACTGAACAGGGTGCACTAAATACACATACAAGTTGCACACGTGCCACACAAAGGTTTGTGAATGAACCACTTCCTTTTAGCAGCCTTCTCTTATCAAAATAGAGTAAAATATTGACCAGAGATGCTGTTACTGAAAAACAAAAGATTATCAAAGAAATGATTTTTGAGCCAATGTTAGAATGGTTATGTTCTAACCACTGCACGCACTATCGTGCAGATGCTACACACAAAGCAATATTATGGATGCTGTTCTGAAGAGACGTGAGAATGGCCCAGTAATCAAAATCCTGTAAAGATGTCAGTTTTACTGGACTTAATGAGTTTCCCTCACCAGACCCCTCATCATCATCAGTCGCGGACTCCTGCATCTCCTCTGTGAAAGCCTGAGATTGGCGGGGGTTATTCTTGTTCTCTGAAACAGTCACTTGTGCTTGTGACCTCTCACCTGAGGTCTCTGTGTGCTGAACTGGCGTCGAGGTAGTTAGGCCCTTGTAAGAAATGTCACCTGTCTCATCTTCCTCATAGTCATTAAGGCAGTACACTTCATCCACGTCCAGGTCTAGGGTCCTGAAGCCCTTAGTGACAACCCCGGGCCTCGGGTCCAGGATCCCACCCAAGTGAGGCTGAGCCAGCTGCTGCCAGTGGTGCAAAGTGGCAGAACCTTGAAAGGGAACAGAAAGACAACCAAAATAAATTAGTAATCAATCCAGGACCTAAAAGACAGAAAGTTCTGCTTCATTTATCCAGAAGACCAAAGGTTTCGGAGCTCCAAGTGTTTCTGCGTTTAATACTTCTAGGGACACATGCTACAACACAAAACTGCTTCATCTACACTCCAGCATTTCCACACCAGTGTGAAATAAACTGATCACATCAGCCCTTAGGCAAAGCCTGGTGGTGGGATGCAGCACACTTATGCACACACACATCCCCTCCCCGTAAATATTCCCATCCACTTCAATTCACGGGATTAAGCAGGAGTAGAAAGAATTTAACAGTTGATTTGAGCACCATCACAGAAAGCTCTAAGAGGAACATATACCACATGTTCCCATATTAAGCTCACACTAAGACAGGTGTTGAAAACAGGCCAGAATTTACTACCAGTGGCTAATGGAAGGACAGTAGTCACACAGATTGCACAGTAATTTTAGCTCTGTACCATATGTTAGAAAACCCCACCAACTTCAGGCACGTGTAAGCAGATAATACCTCTGAACTAAACATCAAGTCTAAATACCTGTATGGACCCTATGCTACAGGAATTCAACCACTACATAACTAGATGCTACTGTACCTGTAGCTTCATCCTGGGCAGAGAAATGTTTTGAGGAAGGAGGTGCATTTTACAGAGAGAAGCATTCAATATTCAATGTTTAATAAGAGACAGTCAGAAACCACAATGAATCAGGAAAAATTGATATATACACTGAGATGGGCCCATTGAAATCAAGGGAGGACTTGTCTGATTCCTCAAGTAGCAAATAAACACTGCTCTCAAGGGCCTACATTTTCCTAAGTGCCCATCATCACTACTGTGTTGAAATATGTGACTTAAAATCACATGTGCTACGACAGAAACAAAACATCTTTATTTTCACCTCTGCCAGCTCAAATCAGAGCAGTTTTTGAGTCTTGTTCCTGTCCCCTCTTTCCAAAGAGGAATACCCACTCATTCAACAAGCTGACACATGAATGTCTTGTCCATATTCAAAGACCAAGAATGTTCATTCATTGCATGGTACATGCAAAAACCTAAGCAACTGTAGTCACTAGAGAAGGGATGGTTCTCATATACATTATTTTCCACTGGAGAAAAATCCCATGGAATGAAAGAAATTGTCATTTCACATAAGGATATTGCATTTCAGGAAGATTCTCTAAATAGGAAGTGAACAGGGAAAGAACTCTTTCTCCAAAATGACTGGGAACAATGGGTGGCATTTTAATTAGGCCTATCTCACTTTATAAAATCTGTAATTTTTAGCTCAGAATAAACAGATCTGCTAGATTACTTTGGATAATGACTCTCTTTTTTTTTGGCTTTTATTTAAAATAAGGGACTAAAGAAGGATTTGAGGGACTAAAGAGAATTGACATTCTTGAGGCTCAAGAAGTGGAAACCGTTACAACCCCAAAATAAGTAACTGTAGAGAAGAGACATCCCTATAACTTGTATTTACTTCTGAATTGTCACAAAGGCCAAGTTTTTTACTTCTATATGAAAGAAATATCCCGGAATGTGAGTAAGTGCCAGATATTGTCAAGCCTTAACCAAGGAGTAGAGGTTTGCTGTCAGAGTCTACTCCAAGAATTAAAAGACAATGGAAATCAAAATTTCTTTCTGCACTTCTACATGCTAGCTTCTAAAAATGTAATCTTTTCCACCTTACAGTTCACCAAAACTTATATTTAAAATAAACTCTGGAGAATACAAGCACTTCACTGTAAATCTGTATCATATCTTTCCATAGGAAAGATATTCATGAAAATATCAGCATTTTGAGCTTTAACATTTCTATTGAAACTACAGAAATCAAAATGGCCTAAGCTTCATCACAAACAGGAAGATATCTGAGTCTAGTCTTGATCTCATACAATGTAAGGAAGTTTTAATTTTGCCATACAGAAAATTAAAACAAATGTACAAAGCAATGCAACAATTGTAAATCCCCAATAAAAAGAAAAAAAGAAAACTGCAAAAGCCAAAAGAAGAGTGACATACAACATCTCCTTGGCCTACATTCAGTCCCAGGTGCCTACTAGATGGTTTTGTAAATTATATTATCAGAAAAAGTTGGCATGAGGAAATTACTGTGTAACAGTGGGACTGCCACTAAAGGAAGAAGGAATATAAGAACAAAATAAGTATATGAATGGAGTAAATTATTCTTTTCCTATATTCCTGGTATCTCTGCATGATTGCATGTAGGCTAGGAGGGTCAGAGAAAGCTTAGAAACTCACAGTGTGTTTCTCCCACAATTGCAATGAAGTGGGTGAAGACATAATCAGTCCAAGATTCTAGTTTTCCTACAAGACACACATAGTGCTATTTCATGTTTATGACATAACAAGCTACAGGTGCACAGTTTAAAGAGAAAAGAAAACAAAAAGACCCCCACTAGGCTGTAACTAAAGCAAGTCACATCAAGCAATCCTTCTGTCTGACTAAAAGAAAGCATGTATTCTTTTATTAAAGGTGCAAAAGAAGATTAATTTCTTAGTGCCTCTGTCACCCTATTTATTTTTCCGTTGGATTTAAAAGATTGCTTTAAAGAAGCAGAGGTCATTAACCTATAATAAATTTATTATAGAACTAATTTTTATTTCTGCCATTTTATGGCACGAGCACCCTTAGTAAAACAGTAATAAAACCAAAAGCACAACTACTTATAACAGTCTGCAGGTACAGCAGACTATTTTGACCCAGTAACCTGAAAGCATCTGTGAAGTTGAAAAAAAATTAAGTCTCATGAAAAATACTCAGAAAAGAAACTAAGCTGAAGTGAAGAACAGTATCATAAATATGTAATTAATAAAAGTTAACAAACACTAAACTTATGAAACATGCAGACACAAACATGCTACAAATAAGATCTAAAACCAAACATAAGAAGTACTTTAAAAAGTGCCATAATTTTGAGAGAGGAATGACCCAGTGACAACACTGAACAAAACCAGGGGGGAAAAAAAAAACCAGACAGATAGAAAGATGATAAAGACTTTAAGAGTTTATTGGAAGACAAAAGCAGATATAATGGGATGGTGACAGAAATCTATTACAGTGGTGGCAACCACAAACCAAAACAAAGCTGCATCATCCTTTCCCTCATGTGGTACAAGCACTTCTACGACCATTTAAAAGCAGCCATGAAAACAAACTAAAATCTGCTAGACAGTATGGATTTGGGTGCTATGGCTATAGTTTCATTTGAATAGGTAGATACAGTACATAATTTTCTTCAGGACATAAGCATGCTTATTTTTGCTTCTGAGTAGTGTCATGCCATATGCACCTTATAGATGAAATAAATTTGTTCTAAAAAGATGAAAAAAAGGAACTTCTGCCACTAAAACACACATAATGCAATGTAATACAAGAGTTCTGTTAAAGGAAAAGAGAGAGAGAGCAGCCAAAGGTAAATGACTTTACTACTGTATCTGTGAAGTACTACAGTAAAACAGCTTCATTTTCTTTAAAATCTGAAAGAATTGACTCAACTAACTTTCGGCTACAACCTGAAAGAACTGAGGAAAGCCAGGCAGACTATACTATATGTGCTCTTGACAGCTTTTTTAGACAGTCTACCGAAATGAACTTTGAAATACAGCTCTAGCCCTGACTACCTGTATCTTGCCTTTTCCTGAGACAATATGTGAAGGAAATTCGACTTTAAAAAACCCCACCTATTTCACACATGAAACACAAAGCCATAGTAACTCATGTGTGATCCCTCAAATAGCCCAATAAAGTCCAGAGATCATTTTTAATCACTAAAACAGTCTTATTAGACCAACTGGACTAACTGAAGTAGGTAAAGGCCTTTCCAGACACTAATTTACAGAACTCTTGTTGTTTAGATTTCATATGCTTATCCACCCTCCTTTTCCAATTATGAAATGGCAACATTTACGTCAGATGTAAAGCTGCATTGCTGCTGTCCACATGTGGCCTGTAATATTTATTTTACTGCCTTGGCTGGAATTGTTTCTTAACACTCTTTTAAGGCTTGTGAAAAAATACAGCAGTTAGAAGATCTCAAACCAACAGCGTGGATTACTGTCTCTAAAATAAAAAGAATATGTATTGCAAAGATTTCCTGCTTTCTGGTGATGGATAAGAGACCACAAAGAGTCACTAAGAACAACAGATAAAGGCCGAGGCCCTTTGTTATCACCTTCTAGTGGTTTCACAATCTGAAGCTTTTCTGGCAGGTAGGAGCGACTGCTGATAGACATTCCTGAATATCCAGTGAATTCTGAAAATCTGGAGTGGGTTCCCAGTGACATGATGCTCTCTGTGGGGGTAACGGAACCACTGTGGAGTTCTCCCTTTTCTGCCAGTTCCCGCAACTTCCTCTCCTGCTCTTCTTCAAAGAACTTCCGCTCTGAGAGGTAATTCTCCCGCCTGAGGGACAGCCTACGTAGGGCAGTCTCTAGGTCACTGGAGCCTGGAGTCCCTGGAGTTCCAGGCTTCTTCATCCTGTCTTCATTTCTAAAACATAAAGGGGGACACAGAAAAATAAAAAAAAAAAAGAGGAAGGGAGAAGAACATTCTTAGAAATGCTTAAAACTTTCACGTGACAATTTTGAGACATTCACCAATACCTTTAAATTACTAGTTCTGGGAACAACTTGCTACTCATATGGAAAGCTCGAAGGCAAACACCCTTTGTTGTTTCTCACTCATACTAAGAGAGTTTTTAATCCTAGTTCCTGCCTGGAAACTCCTGGTTGGAAACCTATGCTTTACTTAAGAGCTTCCAACCATAAAGAGATGAGAACTGTCTACTTGTTGTGTGTCTCTTACTCAAACTCACGTAAACAGGCCCCATGTTAAAGGGCCAATGCTGTAAGAATACCACAGTGAGTCACAAGAGTGTATTACACTGACAAACATACATTGTTTTGAGGTATTAAGCTGTTTTTACTGCAAAGTATATACAGCATAGTGTGGAGCTGTACTGCGGGAAGAGATAAGTACCTAAAAAAGCAAAGTTCCAGTTGGTTTCATTTTGAAGTTTTCATATTAGATAACCTACAGACACACACTTTTATTTGTTTTTAGGATCAAAAAAGTTAACTGTAGCTGCAACTGGGATCAGAACTTACTGGCATTTCTGTAAAATGCTGAAAATATAATTCTTTTTAAGTGTTGACCCACAGAGGGTGGGTTTACATCATCTGGTGATGTTGCATCTCAGAACAGGTGTGAGTTGCAGACACTGATTGATACACAGTACTTTCTAAAAGCTTTCCTTCTTAAATAAACTTTGGTGCTCAAAAACTATAAGCACAAAACTTTTGAAGATGTATGTCACTGTGTTAACTGCACTACATAAGACAAAAGTAGGGAAATAGAAACACTTTGCCTTACTGTCAGGAGCAAAGCAAGAGTAAAGTCCAGTGCTACAGTACTGACCCGTTGTCGGAGGACTCTGTCTCTAAGATGATGCTATTGGTCTTGTTGTCTATCATAATGTTAGAGATGTCTCCCCCATAGAAACTGGAGCGTGGAGTGCTGACACAGCTAGAAATGACTGAGTTCATAGCAGAGGACTGGTTAGAACCTGGGATATTCATTGGCGACGGAGTCATGGATCTCTGCTTGACCACTTGATTCACATTTCGCACTGTCTCAAAGACCCGCTTCTGATGACTGTAAGACATACACACAGTTAATAATCACACAGTACCTTCTTACCATGAGAAGAACAGAGAAACAGGTAACAGCTTATTAACAGCCCTTCCTATTCACAGCTCCACCAATCACCTTTTATGTATAGTTCTGTTAAGTAGTATACATAGGGTCCCATACTAGCTACAGTCTGGCCAATACATTCAATCCATCAACACAATTCTTCCCTCACTCTAGAATATTTTTGACAGAACATTTGACAATTATATGCATAGACCCTTTCAAATATCAATAAAAAAAAGTGAAAGACCATTTCAGTACATCAGCTAAAAGTGCCATAAAGCCATTATGTGGAAATGAGGTTTTAAAAAACAACACTGATCAACTATGAACTGGCTAATCCATTTTAAGAGAATTTTAATTTACTCTCCTGAGTATCTCCATACAAGCAAGTCTTGTATCTTTCCTCTTTGAAACCAATTTCCAAGCCTCTTAAAAGGTACTTAAAAAAAAAGAAAAAAAATCCCAGAAATATAATCGACCAAGAGTCTACAGAGAGGCTGTCAAGGCTGGAAACCTGATTTTTGACCTACTTCTAAGGTTCATTTCTTATCATCATTGTTCCGATACCATAACAAACACTGTTCACCTGCTTCAAGATTGAGATCAGGTAACACTTCAGCAGAAACTTCTTGACAAAACACAATTGCCCTACATCATGCTACAGAAATACCACTGCTGCTTTGTTTTGGCTGAACACAAGAAAAGCACATTCCTTCTAGCTGAAAGGAAACATTGCCAGGCTGTAACAGTGACAGCATGCCTTACGCTATTTAATGTCATTCGAATTTCTTTCCTTCTGTCCATGAGTGCTCAACAGTTCCACCCTTTTTATGCAGGCTGCAAGCCTATAGCTGTACATCTTTAAGAGGCTGATTCTAAGAGCATTTATCAATAAATGGTCTCATGGAGCTTGCAGTTACTACCACTGCACAAATAAATAAAACCAAGACAAGCCATGCAACCAAATAAAAAAGTATCCTCATTTGGTACATGCAAAGTAATATAAAAGACATTCTAAAGAAGTTAAACTAGCCTTAAATTAGATTATAATGGAAGGATGAAAGGATCCTATGAGGTTTGAGCATGCTCACACCTTTCTGACCTTACAATTTTCTAATCAACATTTCACTCTGGCAAAGCCTCATTTACAATTCCTGGCTTATGCTCAGAGAACGTCAACATATGCGTCAAGCATTTTGTAAATGTAATTAGAAGGTTTCTGGGAAGTGCCTATTGTACCTTTCCTGACTGTCCTTTCTTTGTAAACTCTGTTTCTGTAACAGACCCTGCAAACTGGATTAACTTATTTCGAATTAAACAGTCCATGCTTTGTACAGATCTGAGAGATAAACCTATTGGAATACACGTGCAACTGGCATCAGTGAGGACATTTCTGCCAAAGTGTATCTATCTATAGCTTTTGGGCTGTCACAAGTACTTAACTTGTTTCAAACTGCTCTCTTGTTTAATTCAAGAGAACTTTAGCACAGGCATAATGGGCATCACACTGTAAGTACCCAGCTATTCCAAATCCCTTTCTGCACAGATGTTCTTCCTGTAAAAACTGGATTAGATCAATAATTCCTGGTAACTTACATTATAAAACCTGACGAGAAAACCCACTAACTCTAACTCCTCACCTAATCAGTAACTGAAGAAACTTAGCATGGTAACACACAAGAAAACAAACCTTTTCTCACTCTCAGCACTCATGAATTAGGAAGAAAAGTTTATAAGACAAGGCAAAACCTACATATAGGCATTTTCTTTCATCAGCTTTAGCTGAACCACCCCAAATAACTAGACAATTTATTTCCCTTTCTATCATTCACACTCTGTCAGAAATATTTCTTTCTAGATCTCTAGTTCAACTATTTCCTGTTTTTTTCCTTTCTCATCAAATAATAATTAACTTCAGATATAATCAATCAATTAGGAACCAATTCTTTTCAGTCGTACGCCAGGTCAGGAGAGTCGGGTTCATCTAAATGCAGTTCTTTCCTCATTGACCCTTCTATCTCTGCTGCCAAAGAATCCTGTTGAAAATAAGCACAAAAGAGAAACAAATATCATAGTGTTAATAGGCTGTCATGACAGAAAATAATAAATTACTTACATAAAATCATAAATAAGTAATGAGTATTTCTAGAAAAAAAAGAGGAAGTTTTAAAAATTAAAAGTGACTGGAAAACTAATGTAGATATTTAAAGCACTGGCAAAATATGACTCCACTTTGCTACAGTCCATCTTATGATACATAATAGTCATCAAAGAACCTAAAAAAACCATTGTAGGCAACAACAGAATTCCAATGCCCCAATTTCCCAGACTGAATTCCCTACTCAGTAACACTCACCTTTCATGTATAAAGTTTTGCTTGACATGTTTCCATTTAAAATAAACATAAAAGTCACAAATTATCCACCCATCCACAAAAATGACATGGTTCTTGGCATAAAGCACAATATACTTCCCCAGAAGGTTAGAGGTGACAGGCCATCGATTTTCCTTGGCTGGTCACTAAGTTTTAGTGCTGAGTGCAGGGTCTAAGTATCAAACATTGACAAACCTAAATGATTTTTCATCCCATGATTCAACACTTGAAAATCATTTTCACATAGAACACATAAACCTATCTCAGCTCAAGCACACTTTTTGCAGCTTTCAACTGTATTTGTGCAAGCACAACTTGTATTATTAAACATCTGCACTTTAAATTGTCCTGTGTTCAGCCTTAGACGGGAACACAAAAAGGCAGACTAAGCCTTTGTTGGCAATTTACTTCTTGTGAGCACAAATAAAATGTGTCCTTCCTCAGCAATAAGACAAGACATGGCTAAAGACAAGGAAGGTCAGATTCTGCTGCTTGACTATATTAAAGTATTTAAAAAGAAACTTCTGGTACCATTGCCTTCAGATGTAATGTAACTACTCTAGAGATACACAAGCAAGCAGAGCCAGTCACTAGACACAATATTATCCATTCTTTTTTTCTCATTTCGTTGAGGGCACTGCATATTCCCTGAGGTTTAAATGTCATAATCACATGAAACCAGATAAAGTTGATAACACCAGTGAAACTGCCATAATTTTTTGCCATAACACAGATTAGCAACTAACATTCTTTTAATGAACCACTGAATTTTCAGTCACCATAAGAGAAGTATGTGTAACTCTCTTCAAAGTACTGAAGAACTACAATGTATATCACAAGTGACTAGAAAGATGCCATGTCTGGAAACCATTGTTATGTTACCAGGAGGTTATATCTCCAAGGATATTGAAGAAAAACAGGAAGCTCCTAATGAAGATCAACCACCACAGTACAGGAGATGCTTAACAAATATGTATAGAACTGTGTAACAACCTATTAATGCTACCCATGATTCACAGCATAAGCACAGCCAGCTGCAGGTTGTATATAATGTTGCACAAAACCAAGCAGCTGCACAGAACCACTGTTTCAGAACCAGGTATGAAAAACTAATCACTCAGGTATCCTTTAACACCATATAAATACACATTTCACCCATGCTTAAGTCTGCCCCAGCATCCTATCCCTGAAGTTGTAAATCAGATGAAAATAAACTTCCTTTGCTTGGTGTGTGCAGGTTTTTTCCTTCAATCTACTTACCATAGGGAAGAGACCAAGAGAGTGGTACCGACGTGATATAGCATTTGGCATTGTCTTGTTCCTAAGGTTTTTCAGCTCTTCTTGAGCCTCATGAAGCATTTCCATGCACTCTGCATACTTGTCTTCCAGCTCTCGCAACTGTAACACAGAGAAAACAGTCCAAGACCTTATGGGGTGCACTGTTACCATAAAAAGCCTGCAAATTCTTTAAATACTGGTAAGCAATAATGGTGTAGGGAAGAATATCCCACTTTAAAGGAATAGATCTCCAACAAGTGAGTATCACTGAAAAATCATTAATAACATGGATTAGAAACGGGAAGGCAGGTGGGGAGGGTCACAATATGGAAAGAACTGTTTGCTCCATTTCCTTCCCTACATATCTACATGAAGTCACTGTCAAGGAGAAGATACAGAGCTAAAAAAGTATCTTTAGTCTGATCAGGTTTAGCACCTAATCACTGCCATGACGACCATAGTGGCAAACAGCATGAGCAGAGGACAAGACATTCCACAATGGTCCAAAGGACTTAAGAATTTTAAAACTAGGACTTTCATGCCTACATACATAGCCTTCAACAGCTAAAGACCATGCTTTATTTTTAGCTTTTTCAGGAAACATATCTTACGTAATCACTCTGTCTACAGATGTCTGTGCACCCTCACAGTTTTTGCGTTCATCAGCCACTTCAATTAAGTTTGGCAAAGGGGCGGAAGTCTGAAATACCACATTCCTACAAATTTCATAAGAATCAGCTATTTGGCTTGGAAAAAGCGATCCTGTTCATTTTCTGTCATAGGAAAGCAATGGAGAAGCATAAGCTCAACCTTTGTCAAGCACCACAGATACAAAAGGTTCACCAGCAGGAAAAGATTCTCTGGGCATTCCTACCTTCAACACCAAGTAGCCAAGTACAAGACACATCCTAAAAGGATCAAGCTCTATTCATTCTATCTTGTCCATTTTTTTCATGTGAATGTAGTACCCATAAGACAGCCAGCAATATTGGACTGCCTTGTGTTTATTCACTGAACAAACAAAGCACAAATGAGCTCTTCCATGTTACCTCATTAGTCAGAACAGGCTTAAATTACCAGGCTAGAGAAGTCAACTTCTAAAGGGTTTCCCATACAGCCCACAAGCCTCTGTGCTTCAAAATGTGTGTCATTTGAAGGAGGAGAAAATAGGAAGGAAAAGGTTTTGAACTCTACTAGAAACATATACATAGGCAAAAGTATTTAACGCTTCTGATACAGCTTAGACTAAATCTCTCATTGCCATGTGAACAGCCATTGCCCTGCTACAAAATTATTGTATTACTAACAAATCTACTCACCTCTGCTGTGAGCTGTCTCTGGGCATCTTTAGCTGCTCCCAGATGCTGGACAAGTTCCTCATTTTCAACTGCACACTAAAATATGCCAAAAATGTTAGAAATACGGCGATGTTTTGTCCTGTGATGATATTTGTATCCTATACTACAGGTAAGTAGGAACATTCTAACTTTTCTCACACCTCCTCTGCAGCAATATTAGTCCACACATTAGTTTAAAAATGGTTAAAATGTTAACACAAGAACACACAGCACCAGACTGTACCTTGCTAAATTAACCTCCAAATGAATATGCTCCCACTGAAAAACTTGCACTGACGTTCTCATCTTACCGATGTCACTCAGAGGAGAATTTTACATCTAATATTTACAATAATTTTAACTATTGCATTTGATAAGTCGCATACGCATCTTTTAATAAATTGATGCTTTCTAGTCAAGTATGCTAGATATTAAACACCAAACAAGGTCACCCGCATAAGAAGGGTGGAGAACCTCCTTTAGACTAGAAATTTAACCTGTCCTCCAGTTACATTAGTAGCACATAACAGCAGTCTCACAACTGGATTCCTTACAGCTTTTGCCTTTTTCTGCAGATCGACTATCTGGGAGAGAAGATGAGTGATTTCTTCTTGCTGGCGGGCAGCATCTTCTGTTTTCTTTGCTAACTCTTCAGAGATATTGGCAATCTGGATGTTTGCATCCCCTTTAAGATAAGTGATTTACATTAACATCACAAACCCAAAATCAGAAAAGTAAGCATAAAGATGTTCTTTTGGAACATAACTTGCTTCAGCAGAATCCTACCCCAATACACAGTAATGTATTTTTGAAAAACAACAGCAGGACACAAAACTAGAAAGGCATCAAGTGCTCATGCTGCAAAGGAGATTGAACTTTCTCTTAACATTTTGAATGCAAAACTATTTTTAACTGAGAAAGATTTAGCTATCAGCAAGGATTTTCTGCTGTGAAATTTCAGCCAGAAATTTTCTCCTCACAACCATTTATATACAGAAAATAAGTACCACAGAAAAACATGACTGACTGATCTGGTTGGGTTTTTTTACTGAACTATCTCAAATAAGAAGTATGAAAAAGTAGGGACATACTTAGCTCTTTTACACAGTCATTGACAAGTTGTTGTTCTTTCTCTTCATATGTAATTGTTTCAGTCTTCAGCTGACAGGCCTGTTCAAGAAATCCACATCAAATATGCCACATTAGCACATTTGTTCTTTGCCAGTCTGTTGTTGCACTTCCATCTGCTTCAGAAAGACAAGCTATTCTCATCACTCCTTCAGGAAAACAGTGAGAAACTACAGTTTTTGCCTGCCCTCCCACATATTCTGGAAAAAGAGGCCAGGTGAACATTCGGCAGAGACATTACTGTATGGAGAATCTTGCATCATTATCACGATATGCCCACTAGATGTCACTTGTGCATTTTGCAAGAAAACTGAAAAAAAAAAAATAAAAAAAGCCTGGACATACAAAAGATTTGCATGCAGAGCTTGATCTGGTCACCTGAGCAAAGCTAGGTATCATCACAAACTAAATAAATGCTTGGTTTAAATAACTGAATTAAACATTCAAGTATTTAAAAAAACATTCAGATACTATTTGGGAAGTTCTGGCACTGTAACCATATTCCCCACAAAAAACCTTAGTGCTGCTTCCTTCCCTGCTTTGTCTTTTCCACTGACTCTGGGTGTGCCAAGAGCAGCACGGCTACAGCCAGCTGGTTCTGTCTGGCACCATTTCAGTGGGTCTGTAGTCTATTCCCAATGCTGGGGGCATGCACAGAAACCTACAGACTGCATCTGTAGAGAAGTGCACAGCTCACAGGTTTCAGATTTGGCATCATCCTGTGCCTTGCTGGCAGAGACTGCATCCCCCTGGATGGGCAGGCAGTGCTACATGGGGCTCCCTATCCTCATGCAGTGGCTCTCTCAGTTCTAATCCTACCTTCATTATTCTCAGACCATGTATTGCTCATCTTCCTTGTGCAACTTCTCAATTAAGCATACAGCAGTCTCCTTTATCTGGTGTCTTGTGCAAAGGCATGACACTACCTATTTATAATGGGCCCTGCATTTGCAGTAGAAAATGGTAATGACACGCTGTTTTCACATATTCATTCTTAGAACAAAGTATCTCTTCTGCTTCGTGTTTGCAAAGTGGTAACACGTTCCCAAGGTTTAAAAGTTGCATTGAAAATATAAAATTATTCACTTTATATTCAATCATTAAACCTTTAAAACCTGTGTCACCTGTGAAACAGAGTATTATCAGAAATAAAAGACAAGAAAAACACATTAAATTTAAAATGTTAACTGCCTGACTTGAAACACAATTTGAAGAAATTTAATGCAGATTTAGGCTAACAACTATTATTTTGACAAACACTCGGTATCAGAGAGACCATGCCAGCCTGCAAACTGTAGCTAAAGTCCCACATATCTACCAGGTCAGTCCTTTAAGACCTGTTTCAAAGTGCGGTGCTGAACTCCAAAATCTGCCCATGCTCCTGCACACTGTTATGGTACGAAAACTGTTTTGCATGTAGCTTCATTCAGGAAGAATTTCTTCACAGAAAGGGCTGTCAAGAATTAGAACAGACTGCCTAGGGAGGCAGTGGTGTCACCATCCCTTGCGGCATCCAAGAAACGACTGGACACGGCACTTAGTTCTCTGGTCTAGTTGACAAGGTATTGATTGGTCAAAGGTTGGCCTCAATAATCTTGAAGGTCTTTTCCAACCCAAACGATCCTGTGATTCTATGTAGCTTCCACATTTCAGCCTTTCCTTCACTTAGAAGGATAAACAATGGTGATTAAACAACTACAGAGAGATCTGTGTCACAGGTGGAGTGATACACTTAGACTCTCAACTTTTAATAGACTCTCAACTTGTAATACACACTTTTCAATACCTGTGTTCTGGCACTTAAATGAACAATGTAGGAACTTATTAAGCAAAACACAAAGAGAGCAATTTCACCTCAGATCTAAGCACAACATTTTCCTCTTCAAGGTCCTTGAGTTTCTTTTGAAGAGAATCCAAATGAAAGTAGTTCTGGACGGAGGAGGAAGACTCATTCCTCTTCAGCCTTGTAGGAAAAGCAACAGTTTTAACTCATTTTTACACATATTATGGCCAATCTCACAGAACAACAGACTGAACAGAGGTCTCAAAACCAAACATGAAATACAGCTTATTTATGCCAGTACTTCTGGGCAGCAATAAACTTGCAGTGAATTTTAAACGAGAACATTTAAAGAATTTATTTATTATGCCACACGTTTCCTATGGAAAAATTATCCAGCCAAGGCTATGAGAAAAGAAACCACCTTACTACAGGGAGCAACCCAACAGCTCCTGATTAATGCTGCACATGCTTCATCAGAATGCAGCAACAACTCTGCAAGGGCAGACAGCCCCTCAGAGCCTGCAATGTTGTTCAGCCAGTTAATTGCCTGGAACACAAGCTGTAAGCCATGCCTTATTTCCTTTCCTCAGCTTGGAATTTTTCCATAGTGCCTTCAGGTCCTTCAAGCACAAAGGTCACTCATGTAGCATATCCGAGGAGAGCATGCAAATGTATGTGGTGTACTGGGCTACTGTCAGCGGGACTCATGTCTGCCCCACCACAACAGTGACCCAGTTCCTCTGAAAGTTGCAGCGCTGTGTCAGCAGCCTCCCTTATGTACTCTCCCCTCCTGACTCTTGCTGGCACCTGGATGGCCAGCTGGCTCAGTGCAAATCCTTCCAGCTGGAGCCATGCACCAAGTTCTGAGTCCCATTTATAGTTCCAGTCAATACAGGGATGATTTTACCACTTTTCAAAGCTATTAAATTGTCCAACAGATGAAGGTTCAACATTGTAGATCGATTAACTTACGGGGTGGAACAGACAGACTCTGGTTCACTTTCTTCAGCAGCACTGGTATAGAACTGGAGCAGTTCATCTTTCATGGACAGCTCATGCCGCAACTGAGAAACCTACACAAAGAAAGAGCTCACAGATCAGTAGACTGATTTTCCAAACACATTCTTAAGCAAACCCACCACAAATTAGCTAGTTATTCACCCTCCAGGCATCATTTTCAGACTAAATCAAGAGTCCAAGACTGAAACAGACCTGAACCTTTTATTTCTTGGAAAGACAGAAAAGAGTATCTTTTAAATTAGCCACTAATGTTTTTTACACGTTCGAAAATGCAATTATTCACTGCTATTAGGCATGTTTCTTTTTCACCTTCTTTAAGATGAGCAGTCCTGATTCACTGTTGCATTAGTCTAGATTTACATCCGCAGTAATGGATATATTGCAATGATGCTCAAGAAATTAATGTGGCACCATCAAGCCAAACATTGCTTTTATCCATTTTGTGCGATAACTGTCACCTTCCGGCTTGGATACAGAAGGCCTTGCAGGCCTCAGATGCAGACATTTCTTCTTCTCCAAGAGATTTTACATGATATTACTAAAATGCTTCTGTAGTAATGTTACAATTGGGACTCAAGTGCCTGCTGAGCTGCAGAACACCACCATACAGTGGGAGGCTGCTGTTCTGAGGCTGTTCCAACAGCGGAGGCTGCAGTCAGTTTCTGGGGTTTTTTTGGCTCTGGTAAAGTAGTTTGTGGGATTCCCATACTTACTACACACATATATCAAAAATGAACAAAACATCAAAATTGGGTGATTAAAATTCCTTGTAATTGTGAGCTGCACAAATTTAATCTTTGTTAATTTATATTGTTATTCTCCAAGGAAAGGGTTAAAAGCCCAATTACACAGTAGCATCTACATCACTTCACAGCTGCAATTTAAGATGCCAGCACCAAAAGATTAATTTTTATTTGCCTTGCACAGCTGCAGATAGCATAACTGATCAGACACATTCATTTCCTCTCACTTGCATTGCAAGACCTGGCGCTCAGTTTCCACTCTTCAATGTAAAAATTGCATAGCACATTTCCTTTTATTAAACTTCTGCTTTTCATATTGTAGGCATACTTTGTAGTTATTATTAGAAAAAACCAAGAGAATATCAATGACATAGATTTGAACTCCATTTTCATAGAACAAAAAAGCAGGCAGTCCAATAAAGCACTTGAATTATGCAGAATTTGAAGCAAACAAGGTCATTTACTTTACTAAGGCTATTCTGTGTAATCAGAAGTGCTAAGTCACGGGTTCTAAATACTATGATGGGAAAAAAATCCCCATCCAACCACATTTTAGAAAACTATTAAACAAAATTTGTGCATTAATTTTTGGAGTCTTGCTTTTCTTCATTTCAGGAAGAGCTAAAATGCTGAACCAAAAATAACAATTTCCTTCCCTTCAGCACACTATGCCTCAGCCTCTTTAAGTAGCAAGGATTCAGGTATTGTCTGTGGGAGGACACTAGATCATCTCCAGCTCTTGCTACTGTTTTTCCTCTGTGAATTAAAAAGACTGAGGATACTATTTTTACTGCCATTTCCGAGCATTCCAATCCTCCAAACGAGGGTGAACAGTCAGAAAGGCTGACCTTTTAATGGAACAGGACCTGAAACAATAGGCACAAACTGTAACACGGGTGGCTCCTCCTAAACATCAGATATGACTTTTAATTATGAGCGTTTCACAGTTTCACAGCATGATTGAGATTGGAAGTGATCTCTGGAGGTCATCTTGTCCAATCCCTCTTCTCAAGCAGGGCCACCTACAGTCCATTGCCGACGACCATGTCCAGACAGTGTTTGACTCTCTCCAAGGATGGAGAGGTCTCTGGGCAACCTGTGCTGGATGCTGTGCAAGCACTGCTTGGCCATAGCCAAAACATTGTTTGTTATCCACTCTGGTTTAGTCACAAATCCAAAGCACAGCACCAGATAGGCTGGTGAAGAATATTAGCTTCATCCCAGACAGACCCAGTACACATTTTCAAACTGCAAAACACCAGACTTGTTTTATGAACAGAAATAGCCTCTTCTACATTTTCACAAGCCACTGCAACACATACTTTTGAAGCAAACACTGCCACGCTACTATTGCACAATACTGGTATTGTTACCAAGCAATAGAGACTGAGCCTTGCTGCACATGGGACAAGGCCCATGACATCCCAGGAACCAAGCATGGTGACAGCTCATCTCTTCAGGGTTTTAATTCCCTCCACTGGCCTGAAAGCTTCAGTCAGCTTCAGAACTATCTGATGAAATAGCTGTAGCTATCTTAAAAATAATTTAAGTAGAAGATAAAAGTATCCTCACACAGAGAACAACAGTTTAGAGACTTGGAACCTAACTCACAGGATCAGTCCTTACTGAATCACCAACAACTGTTTCAAGAGTCCAGCTGATTTACTTTCCTGACTGATAGCAACTAAATGCTTAACAGGTGGGAATTACTCAAAAGAAAGACACCCTGTTACACTGTATGTAAACAGCATGCATGCAAGTACCAAGCCAAAGAGCATTTCTGTCTTTCCAACATTACTTTCTATTCTTAATAAACCAAAAGCAGCGTTCCCTTTTTAAAGCCACCATTCCAAATCAAAACTCAGCTTTTTCCTTTCCTCTCATTTTACATAGAACAAAATCAAACCTGGACTTTAAAGCCTGCTATCATCAAAACACAAACTCTGATAGGTGACCTGGAACTAGAATAACGAGTCTAGAGGGCTGTATTACTGAGAAGTTAACACAGGTTTGAGGCCATGTCATGTGAGGACTGACACTGTTTTGGAAGCACTGCAATTTTAGCTTCAGAAACACAGGACAAAATATGTAGAGAAAAAGAAGGAGAAACTGGGAAATTTAGAAAGATTAGGAGAGGCTAAAACCTAATGAGCTATTTCATTCCAAATACAGTTCAAATTGTGATAGGTTATATTTCCTTGATACCAAGCTTTAATTTTAAAGGAGACAATATTAAAACGTAGGTAGCATCATCCTAATGAAAAGGAACAGATTTTGAGACTGGAGCTGTAGCATTCTTACTGAACATGGTAATACAACAGCAGGTAGACACACTCTACCTGGGAACTACACTCTGCTGCTGAAAAGACAGACACCCATCTCTATAACGAAAATACTTCACAATTAAGAAAGCTTCCTCAATATAATGTTTATACTTTTAGACTATAATACTGAAACAGTAAGTTGGGACTAAAGTGTCTGTGCACACAGTACAGTGTTTGTCAGCGCACTCACCCTTTGTTCTCCAGTGCACTACAGGAAAAATCTCAGTTCCATCAGTTTTTACTGAACATGATCCCAGACCCTTCTTAAACTAAGCAACACATAACAACACAAACTCAAAAGACAAACCCAAGAATCTAATGCATTTTGCACAGGTCTGTATTACTTTGACATGTACCTATCAATGAGGCATGGTACCAGCTCACAGGAAAAACTCAGTCTGCTTAATGGTATGGACAGAAGGTTTTGTCATGACAAAAGTCAAAGAGATATAAAGCTAAATTATTCATGCCATGAGACATATACAGATAGAAGGCTAAATTATTCATGCCATGATACATATACCAATAAAACCTTAATTTTATACCACACATCAGAAAGAACTTGTCCCTGTATTACAGAAACCACATATCCCCCCAACAAACAATTTTTAGGTAGTTTTTACAGAATTTTAAAAGTATCAACTAAATTCTTTTATCTATTGCCCTTACAGACAGCTCTCTTAGCTACTGTTCTGTTCAAATATTCAAAATTCAGTTTTAATTAATTAAAATTAATTCATTTGTTTTTCATGATTAATTTAATCTGAAACCTGCTAAAAACAGATTTTCTATATACCAAAGTGTCATGACTTTAAAGTCTGATGAGCTCTGCTTCAAAAGCCTCCTTCCTTCTGAAGGAGTCAAAATAACAGTGTGAAAGAGGGGTGTTGACAGAACATATGGCCCGACATACCAAGCCACCTTGTAAGAGGCTTATTTCTGGTGGCACTTTTCCCAGTGCTGCTCCTCAGTCCCACAAAATAAAAACAGACATGGACAGAGGCAGCACGTCCCTGTTCTCCACCTTCCTCAATCAAACTTTGCACTGTGGATGGATGGTATGAATGTACAGTCCTGCTCAGTCACTTTGCACACACCTAGTACATGTCATATTGACCAATACACAAATAAATTGGTCTGCCTCACAATGGGACTTGGGCAGCAACCAACAGCATTCCTTTGGGACAGAAGAGAATTAGTTTTGCTTGCCAAAAAGGGTAGGCCACACCAAAGGATATTATTTCAGTGTGTGTGCTCCACCATCTTATATCACACATCAGTGATCACTCCATCCACACTTTATTATCCAGCCCATCTCAGGGCTATAATGCAACATCTCACACCCCTGAACAGTTTTAATTATGAGCCATTTTTACAGTTTTTAATCCACTGTGGTCCATTGTTCTGCTCCCCTACAAATGTAAGATTTCTCTGTCTTGCTTAAACCCACATATGGATGAGATTCAAAAACCAAGGTCACTGTCCCAGAAGAGGAGAAACAACATTTGCTCCTAGTTCAGTTATTAAGTCTGAAGTTCAATGACAGTTGTAGTTACAGATAAAGAGCTCTTTTAAAGTACAGATGCTACTTGAAATGATATAAGCTTTCTGGTATGTTTTATTGATCACACCAATGTGTGCACTCCCAGTCCAGAAAGCCAACCATACCCTGGGATGCATCAAAAGCACGGCCAACAGGTTGAGGGAGGTGATTCTCCTCCTCTACTGCACTTTGGTGAGCATCTAGCTCTGGAGTCCTCAGGGCAAGACAGACATGGACCTGTCTGAGCAGGTCCAGAGGAAGGTCACAAAAACGTTTCCTCTCCTGTGAGGGAAGGCTGAGAGCATTGGGCTTGTTCAGCCTGGAGAAAGGAAGGCTCCAGGAGACCTTTCTACAGTCTTTCAGTACTTAAAGGGGGTTTATTAGTAAGATAGGAACAGACTTTTTAGCAGGGTCTGTTGTGCTAGGACAAAAGTAATGGTTTTAAACAAAAGGAGAAGAGATTTAGACTAGATATAAGGAAAAAATTTTTAGCAATTAGAGTGGTCAAACACTGAAACAGGTTGCCCACAGCCAAATGAATGGACAAGGTGAAGCCAGAAGAAAATTTCCCCATCACTGCACATACAGCACCCAGGCATAAAAATCTCACCTCTTCCCTGATGTGTTCTACTTGCTCCTCCAGGAAATCATTTCTCTCTGTCAGTGATTTATTCTTCTTTAACAGTGACTGGCCAATCCGAGCAGCTAATTCTAAGTCCCGTTCTTTCTGTGAAGCATTAAGAAAAGAAAGCTAATTTTAATTTACATTTTTTTAATCATCAAAGGATCAGAAGGAGGGCAAAATTGCCATGAAAGGGAAGGAACAAGCACTTCAACAATAAAAAGACTTTTTCCTTCTGTGAGAGTTTATTTGTTCAGGATTTTTTGCTAATTTTCTTTTTCTATTCTTGCTTATGTTACAACATTATTTGGAAAAGCCTGACCCTCTCTCAAAGCATTTTTCAGTTTCCAATTGCTCCACCTAATAATAAAAGGCAATAAGCTATGCAGGACTGGAAGTCAATTCCACCACAATGCATGTTCAACTCCTATCTTCTTTGTGTACGTACAACCATTAGTGCTTTTCTATAAAAACAAATCTTAACTCTTTCCTTTTTGCAGATGCCTAAATCTGCAATTAAGTGGTTACTCTCATGTTATGCTTGGCCTCTTCTTTCCTCTTCTCTATGAGCACAGCATTAGAAATCACCTGTCTTAATAGTTCAGCACATGTACCAGTAAAAATTAGAAGCTTATCCTGTTGATGGATGTACATATGGATGTCTCAGCTTTGCAGAAGCTGATACATGGGATTGTAATCTGCCTGGGAGAGAATGATAAACTGCACAGAATTTTGCACTGTTCATTAAGCATTTCTATTTATCATTTTCTTATTCAACTACTAGAATTTTAAAATAGTGGTAAAATGGTGCTGTGGTTAATTCTCCACATACCCTTAGTTCAACACCATTTGAGGAAGAATTTTCTCCCCGTCACTGAAAATTCTGTTTGGGGCTTATTTACTGCCCCTAACTACCATCCAGATTTTATGACTAAATGCTACATTATGTCATGTATACATTAATGACAAAGCTTACAAAACTTACAGCCACTGTTTACATAGATTTGAAGTCAATGAATTTGTATGAAGAGGCTTTCATAATGGAAAAGAAAAAGTTATATAATAACCAGTAAATAAAAAGAGAGGTTATGTATTTGAATGAAGAGACTTTCATAATGGGAAAAAAAAAAGTTATATAATAACCAGCAAATAAAAAGAGAGGTTATTGATCACTGCTGTATCTACAAATACCATTTTCCAAATCGATTCTGAAAGTCAGACTTATATTTGCATTGAAAGCTACTGGCATTATCTAGCCATAAAATCATGTACAATCTTTCAGAACAATAGGTCCCACAAAATTATCCAAAATATGTTTGGCTTATATATCAAGCCAACTTATTGTTCACTAATTTGGCTTACTTCATAAATACTAAGTGGGAAAAAAATTGTTGCAGCTTTGACTCTACAGGGAAAGAGCTATCTAGCAGCAATGTTTGTAACTTCAAATTTGAGGAATTTTATTGGATGTCCAGGCTCTAGAACCTCCCCAGACTTCCCACACAATTTTTAGCAATTCAGCTCTAAATCTCAGTTTGGGGACAGGCCTCTTACGCACACAGTGATAAGGAACTGATTTATTACAGCAATGTGTAAAAAAAAAAAATACTGAGAAGCTGGACGCATTTACACCATTATTAGAAAGGGATGAGAAAGCAAATTCATGAAGGAGTCTGCTCTTATTCTTACCACATACCCAGGCAGGCCTGGTGCCACTCCCTTTGCTTGGTTTCAGGGCAATAGGCACAGATTTCTGAAATATCTGCACAATGACTATTTTGAGATCTTCTCTTTCCTATCTTCCCAAATGCTGTACCTTTCAGCCTATCAACTTTGCAATGCAAGCATCTGAAGTGTGCAAACATGAAGGACAGACAAGGGGTAGCTTTTGTTTTTTCTCTCACTTGTATGTGTGAAGGCAACTGGAGGAGTTAAATTCTGCAAATGGATATAATCTCTTATGATAACCATCACCTGGAGAATAGAGAAAGGTGGTAAGTGCACCTCTCCCTATGAACAGGGTAATTTCATCACAAATTATGGTCAAATACAACAAGAAGGCTCACTGAAAGTATTTGTTTTATTAAGGTTTGACATCTTACACACTCCCTCAGGTTTCCTTTGCCACCATCCAGATAGGAAAGTACACCAGCAGCTTTAAAACACTGGCACAGCAAGTCCTTCAAGCATTGCTCCCGTGAGCGATGTCTGGATCTATAGACATTTGGCTACAGGGAATCAGGGGAGGAAACAGCTTGGCAGAATGCTGCCATCATTACTAGAAGGAGCCATAGAACAAATGCAGTTAACCTCAGCCAAACAAGGCAAAGGGAACAGAACACAAACAAGTAAGAGACTTACTACAAGTTCATGAATTATTCCAGGACAAGGCTTTTGGGTAAAGCATCAGTTTTAACAGGTATTTCGTACAGAGATGTTTGAATGGGTTTGGCTCCAAGCACAAAATGTAAGACTGACATGCACTGAGGTGTATCAAGCATAGGTGGGGGATGTGAGCATTCATTCCCATGCTTGTTTCCTTGCAGAATTAGAGGAACAACAGACCATCCAAGGTATCTTGGCTAGACAGACACCATTTTTGACATTGCTATTGCAATAAGCAAGCAGTTGAGTATAAAGGACTAAATTACAGTCAGCCATGAACTAATACAATTGTAACAGTTTTCACCTAAAAAATTACTCATAAGCATTCTTTGGAAAATCATTGCTCAAGCTTACTGCAGAAAAACACCTAATTTCAGTCGAACAATTTATCATGATATTTATTGAACACAAGCATCGTACCATGACAGTTGCTTTTTGACATTTCTTGAGTGCTAAGGATTACATGAATACCAATTTTCATTATAATGGTATTAAAAAAACCCACAAACAACAACCAAATCAACCAAACATAAAGAAAAGAAAAAAAGGAGACAAATGGAGTATTAGATATTTGCTAATTTTGTGCTATGTACTTCTCTGGAATGAAATTATCTGATATAACTATGAATACAAGACTGTGAGCTTTAAAAAATTATTTTCTGAAGAGAATATATCCATCAAGAATGATAGTCTTAGTTTTACAAGTACTGTAAAAATATGTGTCATTTTAAGATGATTTCTTCTCCTCCTTCCTCATTCATTAGGGCACACATTTGGCCAAGAACAAGTTTGGCCAAACATTTGGCCTCAACTGAAAAAATATGCAGAAGTAATGAATCTATGCGACTGAGGTAAACAAATGATCTTTACTTAGAAAGAATATTTACTTTATCAATGAGAGAAAGTGTACATACACTTAGAGCCCTTATTCCTCCCCCCCACTGGAGGACAGCCTACCAACAATCTTTAGCAGTGGTACCATATCATTTCAGTACTACTCTCTCATCCTGTGTATGGGTCCTTAAAGCGATGTCATACTTGCCTCTTCAAGGAGACGTGTAACAGCATCTATGTCATTGTATGTTTTAGTCATCTGGCCCACTCTTTCAGCACATAAAACTGTGAAGAAATAAAACAAAACATTAATCATATAGGCAGTACTACCGCAGGAGAATCACAGAATATCCTGAGCTGGAAGACACCCACTAGAATCATCCAAGTCTGACTCCTATTCTTTGCAAGAAATACCCTTTTAAGTTTAGGTGTGTGTAAGTTTTCATCTTAAAAATTACTTATCTTTTGGGTAAGCATATCAAGAAGTAAAAATGCGAAACAAACATAAGAAACTCACCCCCCAACCCACCCTCAAAAAAAAATTACAAAATCAAAGCTTCACGTTATACTGTGAATAGGAATGTTCCTCTTGTAATGAGCATTTGCTTTTGCAGTAGCAGAACAAACTCAAAATTTTAAAATTTTCTTCTCTGAAGATGAATGTCTTGAGTTTATTAAAAAAAAATCATCAAGAAGTCAAAACGGATGTTCTTAGATACATAATTAGGATTCTATCATGTCATCTACTCATTGTATGACATGCAGTAGCATTACTCCATGAATAAGCAACTCCAATACTATTAGAAACACTGTTCAACAGAAAGACTTAAGACTTTGTCAGCTTAAGTCAATAAGAACTGGGTTTTATGGTACAAGACAGCAAAGTAAATACAAAATGCATGCAAAATAAGAAACAGCTCTTTTAATACCCACGCCACACCACAATGACCACACTATCACTCATAAAAAATAGTTACTGAGACTGTATGAGACGATTAATCACTAAGGTGGGACCAGGAGTTCTGTTAGATTGTAGAAAGTATGCGGAAGTTCAGCCTACCACCACAGGTGATCCTTTAGGAAGCTACACTGACTTATCTAGAAGTCAACAAGTTTTCTAAAAATCCACCAACAATCAGAGGAAACAACAGCACTTTTTGCTCTACCCTTCTAGTCTTTTTATTTTCAACTACACCTATTCCTCAAACCGTGTAATTCCGGAAAAAAAGATTGCTAATGAAATTCAGTGGATCCCATAGAGTATGCGTTATCGGGCTCCTGTAGCCTGAGCTGTTCCTCAGGGAATTTACCCTTGACAATGTCAGTTAAAGCTCAGTCTTGCAGATAAATTACTGTTGTTCTAGCACACACTAAGGTGAGGGGAGAGAAATATCAGGCCTAATAAGATTTAAATAGTGAGGAGAAAAAAAAAAAGAACTGTACAGTAACATTACCAGGAGAGAGTTTGTCACAATAAGGAAACAACAGTACCCAATTCATAAATATACAATCTGCATATATATAAATATACAGCTGATCACCACTAAGGCACATTGATAATACATCAAATGCATCAGTACCTAGATATCTGTTGAAATGTTGGAGGATATTTTCCCATACCTAAACATCAGAAAGTTGCTTAAACTATGAAAAGAAAGAATATTCACTTATTTTCCCATTTCTCCAATTCTGCTTTTGAGGATCACATCCTGAAAACATTTACAGTATTTAGTGACACCAGTAGTGCCAGTGAACTCTAAATAATGGTACTCAAAAGTATTCAAAAGACAATTGCATTTATCCAAATAATAATTCTGAAAGTGGTAACAGTAAAAAGATTATGCTTCAAAGTAATAACCGAACAAACATTACATACCAATAGAAAGAATAACTCTACCACTGCAGAAGGAAAAATACAGTAGATCCGTAAACTACAAGCTATATTAGTCAAAAGCAAACCAATCAGGATTCCACAGAAAAAAAGCAGTAACTTGCAGAGAACATCAGCTATAATAAACAAAGGGGTTAAACAAAAGTTTTCCATAAAAACTTCACATAAAGACAGGTGTAATGTTCAGAAGACTATTCACACACACACAAAGAATTGACATCACCATAAAACCAATTTTGTTTTAAATATAGTAAGTTCATAAGTCATGCCATAAAACATCTATCAGAAACCCTGACGCCAGCAGGTTTCCAAAACGACTGCACACTAAATAGTTCCCTTGGTTACAACATTCCATCACTGCTATAAAATAATGTTTGACATTGTCATTAGCAAGCTCATTTCAACTTTGTATCTAGCACTAACAATCACCATTGAGTAGGACTATGGCAACCTCACGCCATCCTAATTCGGGTAAATATATAACCTTCCTAACAGCCAAGCTGATAAAAGGATGGTGTTCTCACAGACAGAATAAAGTCACTCAGCTGGGAGAGTGATAAAGGTTGGTTTGTGTGGATACTCCCTTGGTTATTCCTTCAGAACCTGCCATTTAAACTTTAACGTGGCAGGGTAACACCACAGCATTATCACAACAGACATTAACAGCAGTGAAGTAGAATCTGGTCACCAATAGCTTTTATATCTTGGAATTTCCGTCAAAGTTCTGTTGGTGATAATTAAAACAGAGATCTTCATACACTACTCTGCCAGTGTGAAAGGGTTTCAAAGCAGAAATGTTCTTTTATGCATCCTCCAGCATCCAAGTCGAAATAAACTTCAACAGATTGCACTTAATGACTCCTTCAGTCAACTACTGCCCATATTACCACTACATACAATACTGTGGAAACACAGAGCTACTAACTAAAAGGAAGGATTTCCTTTTGGAAGGAGGTCAAACTGGCTAAGAGGTGTTGCTTTCCATTACTCAGAAATGAAGGCTTGTGGGGAAGAGAAGTTAAAAGTGAGGGGAGTGGAATTCAGAAGCATCATTAAAAAAAAACCCAAACCCCAAAAGTGTCTAAATATTTAGTTATTCAGCCTCTACAGATTACAAGAAAACATTTGGCGAGTTCCTAATACAGCAATTTTTATTTTCTTAGTGATCAAAAAATCTACCAGTGAAAAAGACACACTATTTTGAAAAATCATTTAGAGGCAATCAGTGAAGTAGGGAGAGGAAAAGTACACCCCCCTCTCCCCCCACCACATATCTAATGGATATAGTAGGTTTCTAGCCTGCTGGAGTTTCCGATGAGTATGAGAGCCTGGTAACACTGCTGCAAAAACAAAACAAGAGCAAGTGAAGGACAGTGCCTTGTAATGCAAAACCTACAGTGCCAAATTACTGACCTCTTTTTGCTCACTTGCAAATCAGTAGTTTTTTGCTTGAGGGTGACAGGGAGAGCCATGTCTAAATGCATGGATGCATGCAAACAGCCAAATCAAACATATTTTGCACTTCTCAGCTTATGGATAGGCTGACAGACAATACAGAAAGAAAGAATAAAAAAAAAAGTGTTTTGGTAGCTGCTTTGAAGCTAATGTCACAGATCCAAAACAGGAAACAAGGAACAAGAGAAAGCTCCCATCATATTATTTTCATGGCAGCACTAAATACATGCTACCGAGGAACATATTTGCAGTTCAAAATATCTGAAGTTTTTTTCTAAAGCCAAACACACAAATGGACAAACGCTACACAGATCAAACATCTCCTCTGCCTTAAAGTACCTAGCACCATCTTCATACCCTCTTAAAGCTTGCAAATTTACTGGTAACCACATTCCTGTGTTTCCCAATGTAAGTACAGCTGAAAGGATATACTCTGCATTTATTTCTTGCCACTATTATATTCCACTTGCTATTTAATGGAGCACTGTTTCCCAAGCTGAAGATGTGCAGGGAGATGGAGGAACGCATGCACCTTTCTGAATTGCTCCCTGAAATTCACATATTCAACTAGCATGCTCCTTAGAGCAAAGGATGTTTCCAGGAACAGCGAACAGCCATGGAAGGGAAGGGGAACAAGAATACCACTACTGGCAGCTTCTGCAATGAACCACCACCCACCAAACAAAGGAGTCAAGTGGAATGAAGGAAGAAAATAACACTGGAGCCAGCAATCACAGTTGTTCTCAGCTCTTGCTCTCTACATCTCTCCTCAATACATACTACCTCTTCATTTTTGAGACCCATCAACCAGAGATGAACTAAAGACCTAAAAGAGAGCAGCAACTGCTGAAGAGCAAAGCCCAGTTCCCACTGCTTCTCTTCCCAGCTATTTCTAACTACTGGGAGAGCTGAGATGTTAAAGTTTCACTTTTTGGGCAGATAACATTGACCTGTATAATTAGACAGTCTAACAGGGAAGGCCCTAGTGCATGAGGATTTCCCTGCTACCAGAATTTACCTCCTCAGAAACTACATCAGGAGAAGGGAATACTGGTCACAGAGCACAGGTCTCTTGCCATTTTAATAGTGATGTTTCTTATTGGCAAGGTAGCAGTGATGCCTTAAGGCATCCAGCTCCTGCCCCCTCTCGCCAGCACAGGGAGGCTGAAGCTACCGTCCAGGGGAGGTCTCCAGACACCTCTTGCCCCATCTGGGGTGCCAATACTGATGCCTAAAATTGGGAGTACCTGAAACAGAGACTGAACAGGTTAGTGGATAAAAGCATGAATTTACTGAAGGCCTTCGAGTGGTACACCTCTGGTACAGAGCCTCACTGATGCTAGGCTAGACCAAGACGGACCCCGATCACCAGTTTTCCCCCCCAGATATAGGTTTGGTACATTTGCTTATCAGAAGTTAATTGTCCAATTACAGTTCCAGGTAAATGGGGGAAGTAATATTCCCCCATTCACCCCCTCCCAGTTCACTTTTGTTTATACTTAGGCCTAGGATAGTGACCTTGTTTTCCAGGCCTAGAGAGAATGTTTTGTCTAACAAGAATGTGAAGCACATAATATGGAGTTCAGAATTACACACTACTACAGTGCAGGGTTAGAAAAATCCAAAAGCTAATGCTTAAGGCATCAGCAGGAAGAGACAGAGATTTTTCTTCGTAACAGTTCCCGACCCAAAGCCTTTAACTATGGCAAGGCCTGCTATATTCTTGCTCAGCCATGACAAGCCCTGCCTCACAAACAGCTTCTGTCTCACTCCCCTCTGCTCACAGCTCTGTCCAAACACCAGGGGTACAATGGCAAGAGTATCGCATCCTGACTGTTGCACATGGAGACACACAGAAACACAGAACACACACGGCAGTGCCAACTGACCAGCCATGCTCCTTGCTGCCACTTGGCAAATGTTAGCTGTGGAAGACCCTGGCAGACTCAGACTCCTCGGCTCTCAATGGATTAATTTCTCAAAGGCTATTTTTACACTCCAAGGATAAAGCACTCACTAAAAATCATAGCTTCAGTTCCAGAGCCACTGATAGTTATGCTCTGTCACTGGTTACTGTGAGCACTACATCGACTTGAGCCAAGCACATGAGGAATTCTGAAACTGTGCCATGTTAGGCATATTACCTTTCAAATAAACCCAGGAAAATTATACCTAAAATGTGCTGTCAGCTGTTACTGATCCAGACTAGAAAGACTTTCCATGGGTAAAGACAAACATGGTAGCTTCTACTCCAGTGAGGAGGTGTTTTTGGCAGCTCTGACTAAACTGGGGCAGAGGCTTCAGATCTACTGTTGCCTGTCGCATTTGAGACAGGCCTAAGAGAATACACCCATCTAAAGAGCTTAAAAATTTTAAGATACTACTGTCACCACAGGTTGAAAAATGTGCCTCTGAGTTACAATTTGCTGTAAGTCCAAATCTTAACAGAACACCCCAGCAGTTCCCCCAGCCCCACCCAGCACTCTCCAGGCAGGGAGCAGGCCAGTCTCTCCAGAAGGCAGATGGGGAGGTCAGCGGGTGGCTGTGACCCTGGATAGAGGGATAAAGAGCGGTCACAGTGCACCAACTGCTTCACAACTGTCAGGTCACACTGTGGGCGAGGTCCGTGCAGGAGTCTGGAAGCACACAACGTTGTGAGCAATAGATATTCAGTCAGCAAGTTCAACAGACAATGCCAACAGATTCATTTTTTCTGTCTTCTTCAAATGTTACAGCCTGGCTTACTGTAATTTCAATGGCACAGTTTGCAAAATAATCTTTTAATATTAAGCTGCAGGTAATGATACTTCTAGAAGAAGACATTTTATCTTGCTGTTAAGGCTATGGTTCAAACGATATTTTTACTGCCATTTCTCTCATACTGTATTCAAATAGCTTAGCAAACCCAATACTAAAGCCTCACATACAAGCCTTTCTTATTACTTAACCACAGGTTTGCAGAAAAAAAACTTTGCTGTTACTTTTTCTCTAAAGCTTCTGCCTGAAACCTCAGGGAGGGAGTAATTTCCAAGTACTTCCTCTAAGTAGGACATGAACTGCATCGAATTTTCTTGTGATGAATGAAAAATCAAGTTAAAAGAAATTTCAAAAAGAACATCACACACTTGTTCCTTCTATTAGCATAAACACAGATCAAATGTGGTAACTTGAAAAATACAGAGACAAAGTGAAACTAAGAGAATAAATAAAGTCTCTGGAGAGAACTGACCATTGCCTTAATGCAGACACCTTTTACAGATACAGTTCAGCATCGTTCTTCTGTTAAAACCTAAACATTTTTTTGCAGGATTTTTTATTACTAGCCATTGAGTTACTATCTTGACATTCTCTTCCATTGTTTTCTTGTCAAGAAATGTCTGGACTGCAGTCAATGTAACTAATAAATGGGTGAAAGATTTAAACCATGATCTGCACCGTACATCTCTAAAAATCCTAAAATGAAGTTACAAGCCTGTAAGCCATCCATTCCAAACTGTCTCCTTTCCTGAGGGAATGGTTGTGCCAAAGCTTTCAAGAATGACTGCTCCAACTCTTTTGCTTTAGCATTTACAGATTCCAGAGCTCTGCATGGCCTCCATTCTAGACAACGTCTTTGTATGATAAAACATGTATTTTACATTTTCTGAAAGTTAGACCCTGGAGTGACTGATTTAAGATTTTAACAGCGATCCCAAGACTTATTTTTTTCTCTTTAATACAACTTTAGATAGATTCTTTGCCTGCATTTACTAAGTACTTTAGATAAAGAGGATTTTTAAACTATTACATTAGTAAATGGAAATAGTAATGACTGGCTGCCATCATAGGTCCTAGGTAGGTAACAGTCTTTTCATGTCCCAGCTGCAAAAGCAAGAATGAAAACATAGCTCCCTTTCAGAAATAGCTGACCCAACAAATCACTAATCAAAGAAAGTTGACAGGTTGTCCTTTCACAGCTCAGGTTCCTTTATGAAGAAAAACTGAGTAGACACTATCAAGAGATATCCCTGAGCAAAGTTTCACTGTAGTTGGCCCCGAGGCCAGCTTATCAAATGAAAAGTAAACATATTGCTGTCAGGCAACTTTACAATTCCAAAGCAATGCACTGACTCTAGGACTGTTCTGCCCAGACCTTTTTGAAGGTGCCTCCCACTCTCATCAAGACAGCCGACTGTAATGCTGTCAGGCCTAAGGCTAGTTCCGTGACAGGCTCTAGAAACAGGACTGAGGGCAGTTACAGCACCTAAATGTTGGGACAGAGAAAAATCTCACTACATCAAAATAACAGTCAAGAAGTGAGTACACATTCTGCACATGGAATAGGCCAAACAGTTAAAGTCTTAATTGCACAATTTTTATCCTCTTCTTTTCAATAACCATAAATGGTTCAAGTGAAGCATATCTTCAGATTTTCCACTTCTGATATCAGATTTACAGCCAGATAAAGCTAAAATGTTTCTTTTGTTCAGCATGAAAAGGCTACATGCTGGTTTCCAGCTGCTTTACTTACAGAATGGACTGACTCATCCATTCTCCTACAGAAATACCACCCTTTGCAAGCTTGCAAAGACACACAAACTGGATATATGGTATTTCTATGTATCTATCTCTGCTACACTGAGTGTGTAGGTGACATGAATGCACAGGTAGAGAAGAGAAGGCATCTTTTAGAACACATTTCAAACACACACTGAGGTTTTGAGAGGAAGGCACTGTGGAAAGACAGGGCTAAATTTATCCCAGACAGAACTCAACTTTTTTTTCCTCCTCTCAAAATCAACAACAACAGTTTCAGACTGTTAGATTTGGATGAAAAGTAGTCAGCAGAAAGAATGAGAACAGTATGATGTATGCTTCAGCAACCATTTAATTGCTAAAAAAAATAGGAATAAAACATAAAAAAGATGCCAGTTGGTGTCTCTTGATAAGCTTCCTCTCCACCCCAATCCTCAGTTTTAAACTTCCTTTTTACCAGTATTCTCTCCAGTGCCTTTCCTTTTTGCATAAACACACAAGTTATCTCAGCCTCCTTCAGAGACCAACAACAGGAAAGATGGAAGATTTATTGACCTTCAGCAGGTCTGAAAACCAGGTGGAATATTTGATAGTGAGAGAGTTTTTACAGGAAAATTCCTATGCAACAGGATTCAAGGATTCATCCACCAAGACTCTGGACACAGGAACTGTTTCTCATGAGGTGAATAAGAGTGTAATTCACACCAGGTCGTATTATCTGTGCTAACCATCCTTCAAAGCATCCTTACATTAGCGTATTTGGAAGTAACAATTCTCTACCATAAAACTGCTGTTTCAGAACAAAATTTAAAGCACATGAAGTAACAGAAATGGTGCATTCAGCTTTTGGTACCTGAAACCCTGAAAAAGGTTACCAGAGTGGCTGGAAGTAGCCCTAGAATAGGTACCCTCTCTATACAGCAGGGGCATAGGTGGATTTTCAATGCACAGACATTCCCATTCCCACTCCCATCTGAATGGGCCAGTTGCCTGCAATACAGCAGATGCTGATTATTTCCAGAAAGTACGAAAACATTTTTGGGTTGTTTGTTTTACTGAAAATTTAAGTCATAAGACCCCACAGCTGGATTATTTCTATGTGCTTTCAAATTCATGGATAAGCACAAAATTGCTGCTCTGTTCTAGAAGCACCTGCTGGGAATGACAACCTAAAATACAGTTTCATAAGACGCACACATGGTGTACATATAAAAAAATGCACTAAAATTCCAGAGGAAGATAATTTCCCAATTCCTGTTTCATTATAAAATAGGTATTGCACAACCTACATTTGTTGATCATGTATTTCTTCTTTGAAGAAGTGCACATAAATTAAGATTTATCTTATTTAGATAATATTAGATTAGTATTTCATCCAAATGTACTGGCTACTCATTTTAAAAAGCAAAATTTGTGTATTTAATCCACAAACATCACTCAAATCACTTATATGTTGCCCTGTGCTACTACCATGAAAGTTAAAAAACAAAAGGTGAAAAGTACCTTCTTCCAAGATATCAAGGCTCTGCCTGTTAAAAGCGCGTTTCCTCTCATTTTCCTTTTCATAGTCATATTCAAAGCTTTCCTCTTCGTTTCCTGACATTGCTGAAGTTATCCCAGATAGACACGGTCTGATGCCTTAGTCTCACAGGAGATGGGAAGTCATTCCCTGGGAGGCTGTATCTTTGGGGAGAGCAAAGCAAGGTCTCCACAAAGCCGGATACCATCTTTCCTCACTCACATGCTCAGCCAGGGAACTCCAGAGCAACTGAGTTTTGTCCTTAGTGCAACAGCTTTGTGTTGTACAGATGGGGTGGAGGAGGGAAGAGACCATCTGTCTAATAATTACTAGAAGGTTTATGTTGCTCCTCATACCAGCTCTGATGGTAGCCAGTTTTTGCTCAAAAGCCCCACTAACATATTTCAAATGAAGTTAGTGGGCTGAAAGCCCCTCCCTGACACTCCTCACATCAACAAGGTTCTCTCTCTTCTGCCCCTGCTCTTACGAGTGAAGTGGTAGCTGCCCACAAGTGTCTCAATGCGGAAGTCTGACCCAGCCTCTGACTGTCACACCTGGGGAAGGGTGTGCACCATCACAGAGTCATAAATCACCTCTTGAGTTGCCCAATGCAGCAAGGAACAGACCTCACCGGAGTAGGGAACAGCCTGAGCATGTGCACACACACAGCCAATCCCACCCAGAAGAGAGATCTTGATATCCAGGGCTGTTGTGCAGTACAGTCTGACTGCAGCACCCACCAGACGCTAAAACCGTTGTGTGAAGAATTAGGCTGGGAAAAGGAGCTTTTTTTATTGCTTTTACAAAAAAAAAGAAGATTACACTTGTACAAAGCACTTAAATGACATATCACATTAGCTGTCAAATGCCATGTTTTTCACAGTCATCTTTTCTCTTCTGTCTGCTGTGGGAAAAGAAATACCTCACAAGTCCACACATGGCACCCTGAATTTTCAAGGGTGCACACATCTCTTCTTTGTTCAACAAGAAACAAAACCTCCTGTGCTCAGACCTCTTGGTTTCCAACAGGTTGTGTTTGCTAATCTTGACTACACACATAGGGCAGGCTAACTTTCTTATTTAACTTCTTGTAGCCATAGATATTTAATGTTTGCCAGGTTGCCTCCCTTACTTGCAGCGGCAAACAGGCGCCCTTTACTGCTTGCAGAAAGCATTCCTATCTGTCACAGGGCAAAGCACTTGCAGGCAAAGTGGGGGCACTGCAAGGCAAGGGCACTTCATCGTCCTCTGGGGGGACATAACTGCTGGGGAGACAGATAAACATTACATTACAAGCCAACACAATGCAAAAGTTCAGGTCATGTAGGAACAATTTCTCTATTACCTCTTCTCTAATGGTGAGGAAGAATGAGGTAGAATGAAATGGGAAGGAACCACTTTATACAATAATGATGAATGATTCTGTTTTAAGTTTTAAACTCTTGATCTTTATATGCAAACAATGTAACGATGTTTACATAAGTAATAGCCAAAGGATATGAAATACATATAAGTGCTTGCTGAGGAAAGAAACACTCATTTCTGAATAAAGATCTTACTGCTCAAAACAACTTGACCTTTGACTGCCAAAATTTACTGCAATATTCAGCAGCAGCAATAGCCTCAAGAACTCAGTTGGGGGAAAAAATAGGACTGACCCTTTCTCCCCAAAACATGAAAAGATGTAATTTTAGTAATAATGAGGATTACCTCTAGTTTCTGATACCTTAAAGCTTTTCTGTCTCTTTAGTTCCTCCCTGTGACAGTGAAGTCAACTCTTTAAAAATATGCAACTCTTTAAAAAATAATTACAATCAGACAGTAGGGGTATTAAGTACCTACTTGCAATTCAGTGTCTACTTACTGCATTTCAGTAGCAGTTAGAAAATGAAAATTCAGAGAGTAACCAAAACAATAAGTCATACTAAAAGAATGCAAGAGGCACTTTTTAAAGCTTATGGACAGGAAAGTCCACCCCTGCCAAACATGCTGTGGTTTTAATAATCCTGACAAGTGTTCAATTACAGCTAACCAACTAGTTTATAAAGGACACACTGAAAGCAGGCATGTTGCTGCCCAAAATACACAACAATTTAAGGAAAGTAAATGAACATTTCCACAAGTTGGCTTCTGAAGTGTGACTCATGTCAACTCATGCCACCCAGGAGGACTCTGACATTGAAAAACTGAGAGAAAGCGTTGCAACACCTATTTTGATACTAGCATACGATAAATGCTGATGCAAATTTATAATGGGTGGAGAAGGAATGTGTGCCCCACCTTCACACTATCAACTCGTTTTTACTATATTCTGCATTACAACCCCTTAGTAGTGCAGGAATATTTACCTGTTGAAGATTACAAGCCGGGTTTCCAACAAATATCAAACAAAAAGCAGATATGGATAAAAATTAAAAAAAAAAAAGCTTCACTGTACACCATTCTGAAAAATACAATCTAATCTGGAAAGATTCAAAAGAGATTTTTAATATTTCCTGTAAACACATAGTCAGGAACTTTATACTAGAACGAACATTCATTTTCATGGGTTGTCACTGCAAAGTAAATTTGGCATATTTGCTGCAATTTCCACTCTGAATTAGTGGCTGAAGACCTTTACCTCCTGTCAGGAAGCTTATTAAGGGGGCTGCAGTGCTCAGAGCACACAGATGCACACTCCTAGTGCAATGCTTGCCCTGAGGTAGAGAGTGTATTCAGCAACTTTGCCATGAAACAGGAAACACACAAACAAGAGCTAGTCTGAAGAAGGGTGAGGCTGGACACAATACAAACAAACCCTCATATCCTGACTCATTATTTCCAAGGAACTCCTATGCATTCAAATCATTTTAACTTTCCCTTATCAATAAAAATATCTTACTTCTGCACAATTAACTATTACTAACAATGCTACATTTAGAACAAAGAGAGTCTCTGTAGGCAAACAAGCCTAAAAACAGCAGATGAAAATGGCAGCACTCAGATTTAAAACACGTTGATGAAGAAATGTGGGTATTTTGGGGTGGGGTCTTCAGGGAGGGGGATAAATTGGTTACTGAATGTGTTCTTTCTATTAATATGTACAGTCAAGCAAAGTTAGTTTGTTCAAATTTTTACAGGTTTTACATGTTTCCTACTCTTTCAAAATCCCACACAAATTATCTTCTGTCACTCAACCAAAGGGACAGCATGTTACTTTTGCAGAAAGCGAAAGAAATGGGATGAAGTGGGAAAACACTTATCTGGATATTTAGCAGTTGAGCAGGATAAAGACAAAAAATATCTCTATGCTGAAATGTGTGTTGCCTTATGTGGATTATAAGTAGAAATAGCTTAGTTCTGACTTGACAAGGAACAGGAAGTCAATGAAGGAGTAAAGACAAAGAAGTGGCATGGCAGAAAGCAGAAGTAGGAAAATGCTATCAATTCAATTACACGAATGTAAGCAAGGTTCAACTATATTTATAAAGTATAGAGAAAAAGGCATGGGAGCAAAACAAGATCAACCTGAAAGAGAATTTTAGCTGCATACCTATAGAGCAAGGGCTGTTTCAGAGACTGCATGCTAAAGGCATTCATAAGATTCTCACAGATTTCAATGTGCCAGCATCCACTAAGATTCAGAGTAACACCAGGATTACTCTGTCCTCAGGGATGGCCAATGTATGAGAGAGATGATGGGTCACCATGCTAATATAAGCAAGCCAATAATAATTAACCACTCATAAGAGATCAAGCAGAACAAGCAATATTCACTTGTTAAATATTGTTAATATTGTTAATTAACTATTATTATTATTAACAATTAATTATTAATTGTTAATATTCACTATTGTTAAAAAGAAAGTTAGTGAGCTTGCTAATAAATCTATCAGGGGAGTGGAAAATAGAGGAGAGAAGTAAACAGAACAGGTGGTAAAAACATTTCAACATGAGTGGGGAGAAAATACAGGTAAGGGTTGAAAGTTCTAGGGAAGAGCAAAAGCAGGATAAGGGGTGCTGGAACAAGTAAGATGGAGTGGTCAGGCAAACATAAAAGGATCATCATTTGTGACAAACAAGGCACACAGTGGGTCTGGCAGGGAAAAAAGGAAAAACACACCATTTGCTCCACAAGAAATTGCAAAAACTCATGACCAACAAAAGAAGGAGAAAAGAGCCAACTGCACATTCACAAAGTCATCTGGAATTGTAGACAATTGAACTCATGCATTGTTATGAACTCTTGAGGTAGAAATAAACAAGAAATGAAAGAAACCACAAGAAAAGTAATTTGATCCAAAGTCAACCTGGATTTCTCTAGAAAGCATTGTTCATTAGAAAAATATTGCACTACGAGAGAGGCAGGGGAACAAGCATATTCATAAAAATTTCTGTGGTATATAGCTGTTAGGTTTGTTGTTTGATAGTTTATGGGGATTTTGCATTAATTTTTTTCACCCAAGTTGCATTGCATGTGGGATTTTTAGGAATGTTTTTTTCCTATAAAAAAGATGAACCTAGATGAACCTAAACTTTTATACTGTTATCTTTCATGAGAAGAGTCTACAAAAGTTTCACCTTTTCCTCTGCATAACTGGTTCTGCCATGCAAACAGCTACTTTCCTACTCAAGTACGGACCCAGCTCCTCTCTCCCCATTCCACCTACACAATATACTTTGTTAATGCCAAATAAGGTGACAACTGTCACTCGTATTATAAAATATTATTCTTGAAAATGTATCTAAAAAGCACAGTGTAATAGTCATTTACAGAAGTTTCAATTTATTGTAATGTTAGTTAACACCAGTGATTCAAATAGAGTGTGACATTTTATTGTCTATTTCCATCTACTCCTACCAAAAATAAATTCTGTGAAGGACCTTATGTAAAAGAATTAATTATTCCAACCCTAGAAAGTCTTTGTCAAAATTTATAAATTGTACATTTTGAGCATTTTTTCTTTTGCTTTTGCAAGATATTAGAAGAAATACCACCACCAAATGCAAGTTGAAGACATCATTATTATGTCAGTCATTACAGAAATTCATTACATCTGAGGTAACAGTGAGTCACTTCTTTACCTATTAAGTTAAATAATAGCATTAAAACCTTATATCCTGATGTCATTTTAGACTGGTTTTTTCTTTGAAGAACAAGAAACCATATGCTGCTGAAATAATTATTAAGTAAAAGAAACCAAATGAAGTAATGTCTTTTAAATGGAAATCTGAGTCCCAGAGGCTCTGACAAAGAATGTATGAACAATTTCATCAGAAAAATAATTCTGTAGGATATTATCTTGTGAGGATTCCTATTAGTTTTAATGTACCACCCACTGTTTTCCAATGTTATATTCATCACGAAGGGTGACCTGAGTGCGATTCATAACTGAATGCACACATACATCTGAGCTCTGGAGAGTGTATGTAAGGCAGAGAAATTGGCTCTCTAACTGTGCTTCAATTTGTCTTAAAATAGATATTCAAAACAGGTCAGCTGAACTGCAACTGCCTATCTCACTCTACTGAATGTAAAAAGAATCTCAGGAAAATGACTCTGCTATCAACAAATACATGACAGAAAAATCAAAAACCAATCAAGAGACAGGCATCTCTTTTAATGTGCCATCTGCTCCTGGTTTTTGGAAAAGCTCTATTTTCTACTCTAATGATGCCTTTTGTCTCCTACCACAATTAGAATACCTTTCTCCCTTAACAGTAAATGCCAACACTATTTTAAACCCAAATGAATATGCCAGTATGTAAGGCCAAAGACTATGTCTTCCACTGCACCTCTTGAATCCTCCTCTCTCTCACACACCTGAACTCAGAGAAGCAAAAGCAAGCTAAACCCCCAAAAATTCTACAAACCCTGAGAGACTACCGTTCACCTGAGAGGCTGAGACAGGCCTGACAGCACTATCCTTTATCATGTAAAAACTAATATTTTAATTAAAAAATAATAGTAATTTAAAAATGTAAAAAACCATTATGCCTTACCTGCTGGAGAGATATTTCCCTATCAGACATTAAACCCTTCTTTCTCTTAGGGAAGAACTTCCCAAATACTTCAAGCAGACAGCCAGCACATGCTCTAGCTGGCTCTCTGTAGATCTCGGCTCATGGAAGAAATGTGCTGGGCAGGGGCTCAGCACTCACAGGAAAACCTGCAAGCCCAGAATCAGACCAACCACTACAGTGCACCTGAGGCCCTCATCCCACAAGGTATTTAAATGTTTGCCCAACACCTGTTGCTTATTCCATTACCGTGGAACTCCCACAGTTTTCTCCAGTGCTGTACACACCTAAAGACAAAAAGGGTGAGCAGATCAGCTCTTAGCTGAGACATTCAGGCATACCACACTTCCACATACTTAGACTTTGACCAGACAGATAAAGGATCATTAAAAAGATTTTTTAAAAAAAGAAGCTACCTGCGGAAGCCTTAACCTGGGGAGAAAAATCAGCTACAGCATCTATTGACAGTACAACTGGTCTGTTTCTTAAGCTTCTAAAACCAGGCCAACCCAGCCTGTTACATCATGCAGATTAATCAGATGCTACAGTATTTACTAGGGTTAAACCTAGAGGATAAAGGTTACGTAATGCATTCAATCCAATTTAAAGTGGTCAGATCTCCCGAATAAATATGCACCTTTCTGTCTGAACACCTGGACCGGAATAATAAATTAAACGTAAGAGAAGTTCAAGTTTGACAGGCTTCTGAAATTGCATTCAGTTCCGAAATCTAGTACTGGGAAACAAATGGAGGCACATGCCACTCAACAGACCATAAAAACCCATTCAAATTTTGTCACCCTTATCTTAACGCTTCATGTCCCCTCTGATATTGTTATCAAAGCACTATCATACAAATATCTTTGTGTATTACATATGTACATCATCCCCTGGGCCTACACTCCTTACTCCTTTCTGTCCTTTGCTCCACTGTGATCTCAGATTTGTCTTGTTTAAGCTAAGCTCTCCAACCAAAAAAAAAAATCCATATACAGCTACTGCATTCCCAAAGGCTGCATTTTGTTTCAGAGTGCTATCAATAAGGGATCTTGATTTTTCCACACTGCAGAGAATACAGTTTTAGAAATTCCTTACCCTTTCTTGTGTGCCTTCTATCAGAAGCCTGATGAAAACATTCAGTGTCCTGATAAAGAAATAATCACCCTAGCAAACATTACATAAAAATTGCAAGAGGCACAAAAGATAATGCTTGCCAGAGCTTATAATTCTTCCAATTCAAAAAGTTAACCTGCTCACCTTTAAGAATCTACACTTTTTCGTGTCTTTCACAGACAAATAACTATAGAGAAAACAGGTATTGCCTATTAACACATGAATACATACATATTACAAGATATTGGTAATGCAGAAAAAACACAGACCTAAAACTCAAACCAACAGTGAATCTTACTGTCAATGTATTTAAATTCAGCTCAATTATTATAGATACAGTTAGCTTTTCAAATATTCCTTCCCCTGCCCAAAGACTGCTCATACAGTGCATATGCTGCTCTGCCACTCCCTTTGGAGAGGAGAAAGCTGTACAGCAGGGTCTCTTGCAGCACACTCACAAGAGATGCTGAGGTGCAACAGAGGTGCAGGGCATCTCTGCTACACCAGGGTGCTGCCTTTTTCTGGGTGTTTCCTTTTTAAAGCCATTGAATGATGATGCTCCGGTCTTACAAGCGCCAAATTCTGCAACAAGAGACTAGAAAGAAATATTTACCATCTGTGCATTCTTCGTAATACCAGTCCAGTTCATAATAATCTGCTTCAATAAATTTCTGCATAGTCAGTATCCTCCAGTGACATACACAAGATTTCACTTCGCTGCTAAGGTCAAGTGAAATGCAGCCATGCCTTCCTGCCTTTGCAAAATGCCAGAGCGCAGGGCAGCTCCTGGGAAGCTGAAAATGAGCTGCACATCTTCTCTGAGGCCACAGCTAAAATAAAAGGGAGGTTTGGAGGGTGTATTTGGGAAAGAAAATAAAAATAAAATAAAAAATAGAAAAAGGATGCAGAAAGGAAGCAGATGCCCTGGCAGCTCCTCTAATAAAGAAGCTCTGCACAGGAGCCTTGGATGGGTGTTAACAAAATCCTCCTATCAAAAGGCTGATGCGCTGACGCTGGGGACACACACCACCGCCTGGCTGCTTCTAACTCATTCCTTTCCTCTCCAGTCTCCACATCTCTTTCAGGCTAATGTGTTGCCATGGAGACGAGCTGGCTCCAAAAGCGATGCAGAGATGAAGAAAATGCATTTTGCTGTTTCTGGCTTTACAGACTAGAAGGAGTCCTCCATACTGGAAACAAAAATCCTTGCTCAGAAAGATGATACAATCCATTGCTACTGCTCACAGAACAACAGCATCACACTGTTGCAATTCACTGGGGACATGCAGTACATTAATAATGAAAATCTAGTCCATTACTACTCTCCTCCACAGAGTTTGATAAAAGCCTGCCTTCCTCATGGAAAATGAAACTGTGTTACTACTTTGTTACATTATTCTGGTCTAATATGATAGAATCATTTCTGCATCCTGCTATTGAGAAATGCCAAACAAAAAAAAGGAAAGAATCAGCAAAATCAGGACAGCAATATGTTTCTCCTTGCAAAAAAAAAAAAAAGCTGATCTATTTCTACTTTTTGCCCTCTCCATGAACCACTGAACTTTTTTTCCCCCCCCAAGCATCTAAGTTTCATAGCTGAAAACAAGAGGTTAGGCCAAATGTCCACTACTCTATTCATAGAAATGCTGAAGATCATCACCCAGAGAGCTCAATGTTTGTGTTTAATGTTTTGCAAATAAAAGAAAATACTTTTGCAGCCCCAAATAGAATTTGTGTTTAAGCTACTAGAAGAGAACCTGTTTGAGGAACAGATGGCATTAAATCATCAAACACAGCAATTCAGAAACCATGTCTGAATATGTACAGGTACAGTTACCAAGGGGATTGACATCCATTTTGTTCATAACCAGCACATATTCTTCACCCATTTCTCCCCCGTTTTTAGGAAATGCTATTTCTTTGCAAACACCAATAGAAGCATTGGGAGAGATTAAGCTGTGACCTATGTTAATTACACCAGGTAGGAAGCCATATTGGGTTTGACCAAGGAGTCTTCAGCACCTGTCTAGCCGAAGACTCCATCCACAAGAACAGCCATGAGCAGGTAATGGAGAACTACCCAACATTTCCCTCAATTGCCTTCCCAAACTCCAGTTTTTTCATCTTTAGAGACAGCCTGAGACAGTTACAGCTACTGTTACTTTTAGCAATTCTTGAACAACCTATTGCCTCTATTCTTGAGCACACGTACATTTTTAGCATCTCCAACATCCTCTTGCAAGGAGTTCCACACATCTACTGTTCATGATATACAAACCCCTCACCTTTCACTTTGCAACTCACTTTTACTAATTTAATTCCATGCTTAAAGCTCTGGAAATCTGAATGCTCAGTTCATCTCTCCTTTCCAATCGCTCATGATTTTGCAGATTTCTATCAAGTTCACCCTCACTCATGTCTCTTCTAGGTTGTTATCACTTATTCTACTCCCTGACTGGTACCACTTTGCTTTACTGTAATAGAAATAGTCAAGCTATGCAGAGGAAAATGCATTGGTTTCTTGACCACATGAGTGTTTCAGCTTTACTGGTATAAGAAATTATCACTGCAGTAGCTTTGACTCTTGCAGAGTTTCAGTTATGCATACGCACAAGGAAAAAACTACACATGCTATTAAATGCAATTAAGGCTACACTGTTAAAATACCGCCAGAGAAAAATAAAGGTTCCTATAGCAACATCAACTCAATTGCTCTGCATATAAGCTATTTGTTCCACTTGTATTATTTTTGTCCAAAAGATAATTTCAGTCTGGTAATACTATTAAATAAGCATTTAAAATAGAAAGAATTATCACTGCCTACCAGCTTAAATTGCTGCAGGGACACTCTCATTTTCACTTGCTGACATTTTAACCAAAGGAAATCTTCAACATGCTAGAATTTTCTTCTCACTGTCCTTCCCACGGCACACACACTCCCTTTCAATGAGACAGGATAAAAATAGTTCAAGGTAGGGGGTTAGGGCTTTTCTGTTTGTTTGTTTTATTGATTTTTTTTTTTACAGATCTGATTGGAAACATACTGGTGTAATCCAGAAAGGCATTATTTTTCTGTGGAGAAAATCACTTGTGTGGCCAAATGATTTTATAACTCCTCAAGAGACTTGGAAATATGGAATAAGTGTATTATCTTCCCAGCACGAGGACAGAAACCCTGGGCAGACAGAATACTATATAGCCAGGTATCCACTCACAAGCATCCCTTCAATTACATGAGAAATTGTAGCTCTATAAAGCTGGAAGGGTTGTCAAGTTGCACGAGAATTTCTGACCAAGACAACAAAGCAGCTGCACACTTGCAGAACCTACTTTAATCTTTGCAGCCCTACTTTTCCTTCCTACAGTGGTGTATCAGATTCATCTTATGTTAAACTTACCAGAACAGTACATTTTTCTGGTGGACTAATTCTACCAACACTGAACCTCTGTGTATTCAAATCGCCATATTGCAACACTACATTTGGCTGGGGTATTATTGTGTTACTTGCCTAAAAGTTCATATAAAACGAGGTTAAGAAAGATTTAGGGGAATAAATCTGTGACTACAGGGAACTTGCATTTCCCAATTCCAAAGCTAAATACAGTTATTCACAGTCATTTAGCATTCCCTTCCAGCTTCTAAATATTGTTCTATTTTTTTTATGTTTACTTCTGACTAAACAAACCCCTTCCCTTTTATTTTTCTCCACAGGGCAAAACATACAGATTGATAAGGAATTCTGCTAGTCAACTGCCAACAGCCAGACTAAGCCAAGCATTCCTTAAGTTTGTGGTTACAAAGGGGTTTCATTAAGCAGAAAAAGTGGCTTGAAAAGCTCATGAGTCCTCTCCTTCTCTTTTGCTGAAATAAATCCATGCCATAGGTCAATACTAAACTGATCTGCCTAAATTATCTGGTTATAAACACGACACAAACCCTTTCCTTTGTCTGAAGAGAATTTTTGTCAAAGGTACTTTCATCTAGCCCACAGCAGCACACTCAACTGTGCTGCTAGGGTGCAAAGCAGCAGCAAGTCATCTCTGCTGGCAAATAAAGTCTTAAAAGGATGTCATTAGATAGCATGTCACTATAAATCCTGTGTTTCCATGCTTAGTCATTCTCAGCTTTTTTCTCCAAACCTTTCAGAGTTCTGTGAGGACGCTTTGAAACTGAACACTGGAGTTGGATGGAGTATTTCCATGGCAGCTGCAATGGATTACCTCCCATTTGATTACCTCTGGGTCACATTTCTTCTCTTGGCTACAGCCTCATGATGTTCAGATAATTAAACACCATATCGCATCATCATTTTCTACAGTCACCAGTACAGTCAGCACCACTCAGGATAAAGTTGCCCATCAAATTAACATTGTCTGGAGACCTTTTTATCAGAGCAGTAGCTGTACAGGCCACCACTACGCAATGCGTATTGATCATAGTCAGGCATTGTCACAACACATCCTTTGCAAACTGACAAAGCAGGCATATTTAAAAGCCCAACTGTTTTTCCAGGATGGGCTGACACACTTATTTCTAAACTGGAATAATTTCCTGAAGTGAAGAGTTACTGGTTTTTCACCTTCTAAAACAACACTGAACAGGAGTCATCCTGTGACTGCACATGAATTAAGAGCAAACAACTCTGCAACTTGGGACAGCGTAGTATTTTGCTTAGCAAGAAGTCTTGCTAAGGAGTGAGTAGAACCCAAAGCACTGAAGGCATCATTGTCAGCAGCTTTCAGAATTGGTATTTAGAAAAATGAGTGCTTCAGATTTGATTGACTCTCCTCAAACTGGGATGGCTATCCAGGGCTTCAAAATGGTACAGGTGTTTCCTACAGGTGGGACAGAGCTGGTGGCTTCTGAACACCCTAAGGGCACAATGGCCTCACCTGGTACAAGGAAAAGACTCTTCTAATGCAGAAAAGGGTCTAACTGTTCTCCCACTGAAACAAAATGATTTAACATGAGACAGGGGTAATCAGATGAAATTAAAGTATTTAATGACAAAAAGCTATTTTCCACATGAAAGGATTATTTCTCCCTTCCCCCAAATAATTACTGGAGAATATTATTTTTGCATTTGTATAAAATCAAAATTGATGTTGTCTTTGGCAACCTTCCTGCAAAACCAGCTGTGTAGTTTAATTAAGGTATCACTGGGCACACTTAAACACGGTAAATAAGACCATAAAGAGCCCCACATTTAAGAGAATCCACCCCTCTCTAGAATGAAGAAAATTAAGAATAAAGCTTTGAAGACACTAATTTTGCAAATTGTTCATCACCTGGAAATAATGTACAATCTCCACTTTTTTTTTATTTTTCCTGGAGACAGCAAAAACATTTGTAAAATGAAGTTGAGCTTAATACCATGCTCGATTGGCTAGACAAAAATATTACAGCTGCATGGTTATGACCTATTTTTCTAACAAGGAAGGAAAAAAATCCACTGAGAGTCACGATTGTAGTTTCCTGGGCAAGGAAAGAAATGCATTACACTGAAGGAATATAGCATAAGGGAGCCCAGAACCGGACCAAGCACCCCAGACATGGCCTCACCAATGTCAAGTACAGAGGAAGAATCAACTCCCTCAAACTGCTGGCAACACTCCTGCTTATATAGCTCAAGATACCACTGGTCTTCTTCTCAGCAGGGGCATATTGCTGGCTCACGTTCACCTTTGTGTCCATCAGGACGCCCCGGGTCCTTTTCTGCAAGGCTGCATTCCTACAGCTGGACCCCAGCATCTATTGGTGCACGGGATTGTTCCTCCCCAGCTGCAGGATTCTGCACTTCCCTCTGCTGAATAGCACAAGGCTGTCCTTGATTTATGCCTCCAGCCTGTCAAGGTCCCTCTGACTGGGAGCACAGTCCTTCGGTGTCTCAGTCACTCCTAGATCCCGTCTATGTCTCACCCTCCCTGATGCTGCGCAGCCTGCTGACTTCCTCTCAGCTTCTCCACTTGGTGACAGCTCTTCAACAGCAGCAAACCTCCTGCATAAAAGGCGGCCATCTCTCCCTACCTCAGGATGAGGAGCAACTCTAGGCACTTCCAGCAGCCTAGGACTTGCAGGACTGCTTTCCCCATCTGAAGCTCTGTCTGGGCTAAAGTCTCTGCCCTGAGGGACAGCTGCTCCCAAACCTGGAAAATGCACCCTGTGGCACATTGCCATCACGTTTGAAGGTTTAGGTTGTTCTGAACTCAGCTGAAGATCCCTTCTTTGCACCCTTCCACACAAACTGCTGCATCTGTTGGCTGTCTCTGGGAGCTGTGCTTCAGATCTGGCTGTTACAGAGGACTTTTTCCCAATCACCAGTTAAAAAGGTGCTTTAGCATCCCTAATGAACAATAGCTCCAAAGAAGGCTGAGGACACCCCTGAAGCCACTAGAGCTTCCTCAGGCCCACATTCCTATGGCTTCCCTTACCTTGCCCTCAGTTTCTCAGAGTGTTCCTGGATGGGACCTGTCCCCATAAGTTGCCAAGGAAAAACCCAGACTGCTGTGCCTGTTCACTGCCCTGGGTAGCTGTGCTCAGAGAGCTGTGCTCTAGGCCTGGCTCTCACACAAACCTCCCAGTAGCCACCAGCTACAAGTGTGCTTGACTGCCCCTAATCTGGGGGCAGGGAGATGGAATGTCATTTTGCTGTATCATACATTCATTTAGGCTTACTTAAAAGACACTCTGTCTCAAGAGCCTAATGAGACTGCTCAGATGACATTTAATTTATTTGATTATGCTTTAGGATAAGATCAGTTTTATTTTATTCATCTGGTAGAAACTGGCTCAGTCTTCCATTCGAAGTATATGAAGGAATTAATAACAAAGATGTGCTTTGGAGTTCCAGAATGCAAAAGAACAACCGTAGACCTAATGCTATTCAGTTCCTTCCAACTGTCTTCTTACCCAACTAAATTTTAAGAACTTACTCTCTACATCACCTATCCTGGGTTATACCTTAACTCCCCACAAAAAGCAGTGAATAAATTAAAATGCTTGGATATTTGACTATTCATCTTTCTACCAATATCTTCAAAAATTAATTAAAAAGGAGAGCTAAGCAGCCTTGTGTTCATCCTCTTGAATGATGTGGCCCAGCAGATTCTGGCTGATTCTGAGCCTTTGTGGCTGGGAGTTGGACTGAGGATCTCAAAAATAAAAAGTCACAGGAAGGCAGAAAAATCTGCTGTAATAAGCCACAGTAGCATAGCTAAGGGTCACTGCTGATTCTTAACCTGTATGGATCAACACAGAGGGAAATTCATCACATTTCCACCAAAAGTTTATAAACCAGCATCAATCTCAACATGCAGTCAAATAACTGCAAGGAAATTTTAATAAGTGATTCAAAAATCAAACTTTCAAAGAGATAAGTTACAGTATTTGCTCACACCCTCATCGAGGTTTTTGAAACAAACCTAACAGGTACAAGAGGGGTGGCTTAATTGCAGCACTGAAAATGAATCATTGTGCAAGCAGCCACACCCTGGAGCACACTTTCCAAAGTGATGGTGGCACAATTCACGGAACTTTTCTGCCAACTTACTTAAAATAGTATTTTTATTTTCATAGTTTATTTTGCCATAAACCAATGTTTGCAATCAATGGAATAATTTTGAAACATGCCAATTTATTATGATCTTGCACTCTCATGTATAGATGCAGTCTGTGACTTGTTCACAGTAACTGAACAAGGGTAAAGTCAGAGATCTCAGTTTCCAGGGTATCAGTCTAAGACTCGACCCAAATTTGCTTAAACTTCTTGAACTACTATCTGTACACAGTGTCTGCCTGTAAGCAGTAAAAAACAGACTCTTCTTTGTTAAAGATCTCCTTCCTTGCTTCCTCTTTTTTAAGCAGTTATTTCCCAATAAAAGCAGAAAATATATGTTGTAGCAGGAAATACACTCAATTTTTTTTCATTCAAGCTAGCTGATTGGAAGAAATCTACAACCACAGCAACATGGTGAAGCTGCAGTCATTATGCTTGTAAGACAAAAGCCGGATAAAATTGTTAAGTATTCACAGTTTCAGGCAGCTACTTCTATCCAATTTCTCTGTTGTTCATAGCTTCATTTTCAGAGAATCGTAGAAGGGTTTGGGTTGGAAGGGACCTTTAAAAGTCACTCAGTTCCAAACACCCTGCCATAGGCATGGAACCTTTCACTAGACCAGGCTGCTCGAAGTCTCATTCAATCTTGTCTTGATTGCTTCTAGGGATAGGGCACCCACAGCTTCTTTGGGCAACCTGTTCCAGTGCCTCACCACCCTCAAAGTAAAGAATTTCTTCCATATAACTAATCTAAACTGACGTACTATCAGTTTAAAGCCATTATCCCTTGTCCTATCACTACAGAGCCTGCTAAAAAGTCCCTCTCTGGATTTCCTGTATCCCCCTCCAGGTACTGAATGGTGCTCTAAGGTCTCCCCCAAACCTTCTCATCTCCAGGCTGAACAACCCCAACTCTCTCAGCCTCTGTTCACAGCAGAGGTGCTCCAGCCCTCTGATCATCTTTGTGTCACTTTGGACTCGCTCCAACAGGTCCATGTCCTTCTTATGTTTGGTGACCAAGACCTAGACACATGCTCCAGGGGGAGTCTAACAAGGGTAGGTGGGGAGAATCACCTCCCTCGACCTGCTGACCACACTAATTCAATGCAGTCCAGGATACAGCTGGCTTTCTTGGCTACAAGTGCACATTGCTGCATCAGGTTGAGCTATCAACCAACACCCCCAAGTCCTTCTCCTCAAGGCTGCTCTCAATTCATCCTTCACACAGGTTGCATTTTGTATCCATCCCCAGCAGTCACACACCATTGCAAGCCCCACCATCATCTCAGCTGGTAAAAGAAAGATGCTGCCATGGGGATTTTTGAGTTCCTTGCCCCACTAGCAAAACATCTTTTCCATGATTATTGCAACAGTCCACCCACACAGACAATTTTGTTTGTGAGACAGGACTAATTACGTTACTAAAGAATTTGGAAACTTTACATTTCAAAACATTTACTTAAGCCAGCTTCTGTCATCATTATAACAGCACTAATGGGCTGATACAAAACAAGGGATAGTACATTTGATTCCATAGATCAGCTTCAGCTTGTCTCCCCACTCTTCCCACTGTTTTTGTGTGGTTGGGGATAGGTGGAGAGCATATCTAAGTTATTTACTAAAATACATAATGCCTCTATTGAAGCAGGAACATCAGAAACCCAGTTCTTCCTATTATTCATGCTTTTCTTTACCAGGTGTGCTCCTTATAAAGTGATTGTTCAAGTGCTTTGAAATGCAATGAAGTCATCTTTGCACAGGTTTGTGTTGAGGCCTGTAACTCATCCCTTCTGAAACTCTACAGTGCCTCAGTAAGTCTACCTAAACCTACCTACTATAATCCATGTAAAGCCACTGCTATTACTTTAGCATAGTAGGCATTCAGATGAATCACAGAAGTCTTCTCTAATTGCACACCTAAGTCAATACCCACAGTGAAAGAAACCAGAGAGACATGAATCCATTCACCATGCTAAAAGTATCTACAGGCTCAAGCAAAAGAATGAAAAACCACAAAGGTCATGACTCTACATGTGTTCCCTCCAGGCACAACTATATTTTTTTTGTCTGATAGTATGAATATGAACAAAAGAAAGAATGAAGGGACCAGCAATCTCAACCAAATGGTCAGTTTGGTTCTTTACAAGTCTTTTCTAGACGCTTAAGCTGCAGAAAAAAGGTTTAATGTCATGCTGTGATGCTGGCATATAGTCCCAAGAGACAACAGCACAATGCATCAGAGAACACATTCAAAAAAAACAGATATGGAAAGAGGTCTAAGCTTTCTAAGTTGTAGATACAGAAATTTCAGTCTCTCATAAGAGAGATCACAAGAAAACAGGAGCATTTCAGTTTCACCAGTATTTGATAACGTGGAAAGGTGCATGCACGCATTACAAATGCAATGGCTGTTCTTGATTAAATGTTCCCCTTGTTTTCTATCAGCCACAATCTTGGAGACCAAAGCAACAAATCACGAGCAGCTCTCTTGCTTTTCCACAGCTTTAAAAGAATTGCACAGATACTTCAAAGAAGGTAACAAAAATAGCACTATTTTATTTGTTTTTCACCACAATTTCTGAATTTTTGACTTACGGAAGTATTTCAAGGTCTCTTCTATTTGCTCAGTTGTTAAGTCAATATTCGCATCAGGGGAAATGAGAGGTGTGTGAAGCCAGTCGTCGTGGTCATAACCATAGATTGTATCTGCTCTTAGCTTATAATGAGGCAGCTGTTCTTCCAGGAGACTGATGATTTCAACTTCAGGAAGATTGGTACTATTGCACACATCTGGTAAGGAAAAGAACAATCTCTGTTAGTTACCTTGAGTACTACACATACAAGCTATCAAAGAAATCAGTTTGTTTTGGTATCAGCAAGATTTTGCTGCATGTAAGGAACAGCTCAATACTAATAAGCTTAGATGATATGCCTGGCACAAATGATCCTAAAATATCGTATTTACTAGTAGAAAATACAAGGGCATGCTCTTAGTGACAAAGAGCCTGACCTCTAGAAGCGGGGACATCTGTTAAAAAATAAGGGGGCTAGGGTGGGGAATAGAGAGTCAGTTACCACCTGAGTATGAAAAAAGAATTAGTGCACAGAGGAATTCATACTTTTGGTGTTCTGCTTCACAGGTAATTTTTAGCTTGCAAGCTTTACATATCTCCTTAACTTGGTCTTTGACCACAGTTTAGCACCACTGTATTTTCTGCCTTTGCTGCTGGCCCATTTTTCTCAAGGAACAGAAATCCAGGATTGCAATAGCAAACAGTGTCACAGTTCACACCTAAGACACACTGGTAAATATGATTACAGGAACTGAAGCGCACCTTTTGACACTATCTTGACCTGCATTCTGTGCTGCAGTCCCTCACGTTCACAAATACATCAACTTTACACACAGTTCTAAAAATGGATACCAGCCAGCCAACAACAACTGCAAAAATGTTACAATTAAAATTAGAGCTTTAAATTTAGGGCAAGAGATAGCTGAGAAGTTTTAACACTGAAAATCCCAATTCAAGGTAGACACTTTTTTACCATGAGGATAGTCAAACAGGCTAGAAATTCGAGTAAACAAGGCCACGAGCCCTCACACTAAAAGACCTGCTTTTAGTAGAAGTCGGAACAGATTACCTGCAGAGGTACCTTCCAACCTATATTATAATAAAGAATTTTGTGGGTGTGCCAATACTCAAACCAGTAATGATAGTTATTATCATATATAATTAAATACAATGTATTGGTAAATATTTATTAAGAAACAGAGCAACCCATGCTTTCAGTAAATACTTAGTGCATCAATCTGCCCATTTTCCACTTCCATGCCAGTACAAAGAGAAAACACCACTATCTACCACAACCCCTAGGCCCACACACAAAGTAAGGAAGAGCTATCTAAGCCTGTTTTGGAAGAGCAGTGCCCCAGAGCTCCGTCTTTAACCAGCGTCATAGGTCTTGCAACTCTTGCTGAGACTCACTCCAGAATAAATAGCAAAGACTGTCAATGCTCTGAGTGCTCCCATAGGCCTTTATTGTCATGACCAGGCTCATCAGGGCCCCCAGTCAGCACCCTCTGCCAGGAGCCCATTTACACCCAAGCCCCTGGTCCTGCCCTGTGCAGTGCTGTAGGGAGGCCTGTGCCCAGCTCTGTTCCCTGCTGACACTGACTCATTGTCCAGGCTTCCTGGATTGCTGGCATTCGTCTGATGATAGACCCCTAGAGAGTCAATTTGAACCATTGCTGCCAGCACCTTTGCTCTGCTTGGGAACAAAGAGACTGAGCTGTGCCAACAAGGATTGTGCCCTTCCCATCCTGTCAGCTGCCTGTAAGGCAGCTCTGCTCTTGCTGCTTCCTGACAAAGGCACCAGTTTTTGTAAGAGAAATTTATTCTTGCAGGATTGATGTAAATCTGCAATTCCACTGTAAGCTAGTGGAACTCGTATCTGTCAAAGAAGGGGAAGAGGGGAATGGGGAAGTAACACATACTTTTCTATACACCATAAATTACCTGGTTTTTATCTTTCTACTCCAGAAATTACATTGTCAAAAGCATCCCAAGCACTAAAGATGGCAAGAACATTACTATTCTATCAGACAAGAGGGCAAAGGATACCAAGATGAACTCATACTGTCAATCTCCTGCCTACATACTTTACAAAATCCTGATGATTAGAACTATAATCCACTTGGGAAAGTTGCATTGTACTTTATGGTTCTAGGAGTCTGGTCTTACCTATCAGGTGGTACTGTCTTCCGCTTTCATGCAGACTGTTCTGCTAACTGTTGTACATGTGTCCTCCAACCCTCACTGCAGTTAGACGCCCACACGTGCAGCAATGCTGTTTTTATGGAGCTCTGGGCAATGCGAGAATCAGCCTGCACATGCCATTTTAAGAGATCCTCACAACCCTCTCAGAGGGACTACTGGCTTACACAGAGAAACAAGATCTGTTCCCCATGCTTCAAAAGATGACAGCCAGCCTGTAACTACAAACCTTTCTTTTTCCCTGGCTACCTTTTTGATTGCTGACAGCATCATCTCAGTGCCTGCAACCATCTGAGTTCAGAAAAACTGAATCAGCTGATCTCCTAAGAAACACCTGTTGACATCCACTAGATATTCAAAGACCTTTCCGTGTACATGTATACACATAAAAGACTTGTTTTACACATCTGTCTTTGGATTACCTAATTGCTCTCTCACTGACAAGAATATGGACTTGATTTTTTTAATTGGGGTTGTTCTGGGGGAGTTTTTCTGGTTGAAATGTCAGTTCTCCTCTTCAGAAAAATGCAAGAATCTACATGGCCTTAGGTGGTCTTCTTGGGAACAAGGAAATAAAAATTCTGAAAAACTCAAACCTTTAATTTCTCCCCTTTAGTCTTTCTCCTTTTTATTAGGATTTCAAAACAAACAGATTCCATAAGTGAGAAGAGGAAGTTTCAGGCAAGTAATTTGTACAGATAAGTAAACTGGCTTGTTATACTCCAAAAAGTAGCAAAAAATGAATGCAAAAGAAGTGACCAATAAAATGTGAAGAGGAAAAAAACCCCTCATACTGGCACACACAAAAAAGAAATCCATACAGTTTTATTGTGAAAAAGAAATCCACTAGAACGTGAAGGCCAGGCAATAAAGAAATAGGAATTATTGTGGAATACAAGTCAACCAAGAAAATTTTTCTGCTCCACCATATAATAAATCCTGAGTGTTTCTAAGCAATTCAAAAGGCCTAATAACTGGAAAAGACATTAATGAGTAATTGGAAAGGCAACTTTTTATGATGCTATTGTCATTAACTTCTATTGCAATTTTAAAATCTCTATACCAGCAGGAAATAGGAACAGGCTCTGATGTAATTGCCTATTGAGAAAAACAGGACACCATAGTTACACTTGTTCATGACTAAACATTAGTTCACCATTTAAATCACAGCAATATTCTCAGTGCTACAATTACACAGTCTCTCTCCCTTCACTTTTCCTCCCCTCCCTTTTCTGAGATGCAGGCACTTGTTATGAGAAGATAAGCAGACTAACACCATCCCCCATCCTCAAACACCTGTTTGAGGTGTTTGCAAGTTACATTTTACAGAAGACCATGATTGTGCTTCCACCAAGTTTTTTTTATTATTATTTTGGATTAGAATTGCAAAGATAAACAATTAAGTTAAATAACTTCTCTAAGAATACCCGAGACATTTGTGATTGTTAACTGATGTTGATATCCAACAGACATAGAAGCACGTCCTCTTGTTGTAGGTGGTACCTTCATTTTATTGAGATAAATATAACACCTTATGCTTAAAACAATTAACTGATCATTAACAAAAAATTATACAACAAAATGAAGCTGAACCACATCCTTTTAAGTTGCTGTTATGGATTTTGAGTTTCGTAATCTAAGCAATTTTCAATTTGCAGTTTTCTGGACATATTTGGCAAACAAATTTCTACAAGGAGATTAAAACCAACTCAAATAGCTAATGAATTATAAATTTGTGCTTCTTGGTAATGTGTGGATCATTCCAGGTTCTGCTTTCAAAATAAAAAAATTAGGAAATAAGATTTGCTAATGTTCTTGCAACTCTATAGCTTTCAGCACTTCATAGACATAATTATATATTAATGAACTAATTAATTTAATTTTTTTCTTATTATTTTTGCAAGTAATATGTTCCACTGCTTTAATATCTTCTTAGCTCAAACACATGAACACCCCACCTCACTTATTTAGTTGCAAACATGTATTTCTCCATGCCCCGTTCCTCAGGAAGTGAAGGTTCTCAGCCTGCTTTGCAGTAGTTTTTGACAGTATTCCTCCTTGTGCTCCGTTTTCTAAATGAGATTAAAACTGATTCTTTGAAAGACTTCTGTCCTGATTAATTTCTCATTACAGTTTCTAATCTTTTCTTTGCATAAAGAAGATGCAAAATAGAAAGAACACTCCAGTTGAGCTCTGCTCTGCATATTTTCCTCCCACCTCAGTATCCCTTGGGTAGTTACTAATGGATTATTTAACAGCTTGTTCCATATCTTTTCATACACTGGCATTTGACTGGCTGGTGTATTTCTCCTTTTCTAGACATACTGAACCTTTCTACCACATCCCTCTCAACCTAAGACAGCCACTGAAGTTTCACTGGTTGTTTCAGCTTGCTTGTATTTCCTCCGAGGAGTTTTTATTATACTTGCTGATCTCGGTACCTTCGACTATTTTGTTAGTTTCCTTTCTTGTAGGCACACCTCTATCCATACAAAATGCTCTAAATATAGCAAAGTAACTCTTCATTGTGGAGACTGAAGTGAGAGTGGGAGGGTGGCTTCTTCCTTCCCCCATCCTTTTTTAAAAATTTTTCATGTGCAGAGAAAGAGAAATAATTTTCAGGACAACCATGTGCATGTGAGGACAAGAGTATACTTAGTTATTTTCAGATGCACACTTACCTGCCTCCTCTGCTGACAAGTGAGCAACAAGTAAATCAAACAGAAAATGGAGTGAGAGGGCAAAAACAATGAGAGCTGACTGTATGGAAACAGCACAGCTCCCCAAGGAATGCCACTCCCTCTCTGCATATAACAACACAGGGATCATAGGGCATCGTGTAGGGTGCTGTCACCCACTGCCATTTTCATCCTGCACTCACACAGCCAAGCAATACATTAGGTTAGGTCACTTCCTATACAGCATTATACACATACTCAGCTGTCAGTATTACTTGGATGGGTGAACTATGCCAGCACCTCATGAACAAGCAATTTAGCCTCAGCCGGACTTCAGCTCCAGCTAAGTTCAACATATTCCAACCACAGGCAGACAGATTTGAAGATCTCATTCCAATCAACACGGTCACCTAAAGCAGGTCATCTGTCAAACTCTATTCCCTACCAGGCTTTTGGGTTTCACCTGCTTACAGCTATGACTGAATAGATGCATCTTACCACAAAAAAGAAAAACCTACCTTGACCAATAGAGAAGGAGCACTTACTCAGTTTCAGCATCAACTTCACATTAGAACAAATAATAAATTCAGAGAATGAACCTGGAGCAAAGAGAAGGGACAAGGGCATAGGGAGGGTGGTGGCCAACAAACAAAGAAAACCTCAAAACATACGGAAAACAGAGAAAATGAACGCTACAGATCTCAGAGCCTGGTATCTGCAGGAGTTTTTAGAAACACAATGCAAACAGCTCATCAGTACAGTCGTTGCAAGGAACATAAAATATATAGTTTCTGCCTGACTGAATTCTGGTTCAAACCATCCCTGATCTTTATGGTTTTACTGGTTTGCTAGCAGAGCTCCCCTCTCAAGGTTAGAAGGACTCCCAGCTCTCCACAGAACCTGCCGGCAGTACAAACTGCCACCTGCCGGCAGAACTGCCTTACTACCCGAACCCCCAAATCCCACAGGACATTTTCCCAGCCAGTTTCCCGCTTTAAGCCCATTGCCTGCACATGGAAAAAACAATCACTCATACACCCAGCCCTGCCCCCCGCTATGGGAGTCCCATGGGTCAGGGCTCTGCTCAAGAAAGGATGTGCCAGAATACACAAGTTGTGACAAGAAAGACCACAAGGAAACTATCCAGAGACAGTTATCATTCCCAGAGCACAGTGCTCCGGAGTTGTGGTCCTGATGGAAGCTGGCACCTTGCAAACAGCACAAAGCAGCCATGCTACCCTGAAATGCTTCCTTCAAGTAAAGGGAAACAATTGCTGACCAGAAGCTGGGTGTGCAGCAAAACAACTCCACTCTAGGTGTGACCTTGGAGAAGTGCTAGGCTGCTTGGCAACCTTCAAAACACAAGCTTTGGTCATAAGGGCAGTGTCACACACCCACCCTGACCATCTTCCAGGAGACTTCACTGCACAAACCCCAGCAGCTGGTGCTCAGCCCATAGACAGAGAGGGGCAGTCTAAATACCCCCTCCTTCTTAAAAAAAGAAGAAAGCAAAACTAAAGAAACAAGAAAAACCAACCAAAAAACCAACCAAAAATGCCTCTGTAGTCATTCTGAGACAAACCTTTCATTTCTTGCAATAGAACTAAAACATCATAACTTGTCACAACTTTTTGAGGCAGCTGAGGAAAGGGAAGTAGATAGGAGCACAGTAACAAAGACGAGAAAAAAAGGAAACTCTCTAGAGAAAGCAGGAAGACTGAAGAAGTCTACTATTTCATGGAACCACATAACTCCTCGCTTTGGTTTTGAGTCCTGTCCTCTTTTCCTATTTCCCCTGCACATATTACACTCACCCTTGCCACTTAGCTCTCTAAAAGGCTTTTTTAAGTTGCTCTGTTTTAAATCTTTGGCAATGGCCAGTCAATAAATAACAATTCCAAAATATAAAAAGCACACAATACCTGCGACGGGTAAATTCCAGTGCTGGCTCCCTACTAGTTAAGCAAAAGTAAGGGCTTAACTTACTTTTAAGAAAAGTAAGGGCTTTTACTTTTCAGAAAAGGGCTACAGCATGGAAGCTAAAGTCCAGCCACATGTAACACAAGAAATCGAAGTTCATCAAGTTGAGGGTGTCCCATGCCAAATACTAGTGCATTTTGACTGCTGATTTTGCTCCATGTGACACCGAGATTAGTCACCTAATCTAGCTCGACAACCAGCAAAGAGGCCATGACTACATTAGGATTTTCCTTTTTCAGCAGACCCACAAGCCTAAAGCCTTACCATATTCCAATGATGGAAGCAAGAAGGATGGTCTTTCTCTAGATGTTTTTCCAGCAGATGCTGGATTCCTGGCTGCTTGAAGCAGCCTCATTTTCCCCATGTTTTCTGTCCATTTAGACAATGATGGAATGGAGTGAACTCATCACTACCATTGTGAACAAATCCACACAAAAATGAAAAGCAGAGGGGAGAAACTTCAACTGCACAATTAGGCTGCTAGCTACTCTACTGAGGAGAAAAATATGGCCTGCAGTCATCCATTATTTGAGTTCTACAGACCCATATAGCCATTAAGTATTGACTGAGGTCCATAATTACAAGTATTTCTTGAGCATTATTTAACAATTACAGGCATATGTACAGAATAAGAGGCAAAATCCCAGAATGTACAATATTCCTATTCAATCTCAGTTCTAGGATGCGCAGAATGTGCCTAACTGTACTGAAGTCTTACAAATAATACTGCTGAACTCAGGACTGTACACACACACAATACTTGTGTTTCAATGTACAGCGAGTGTTTAGCTTCCAGGGCAAAGAAAATTACCCCCAACAAAAAAACCCAAACAAACAAAAAATCCAACTCACTGACTTGCCCAAAGGGAAAGATAGTCTTAGCATCCTTACACATCAGAAGTCTCACTGCTGGCTGCAAAGCCAAACTGCTGGAAAAGCAGTTCAACATGAAAGCCCTTCAACATGAAAGCTGTCTCATACCTTTAATACTCAGACCCCTCAAACAGCCGGGGCAGCTTCTGTAACTTGAGTGGCATGACATGATTAGGCATTGCAAGTCTTGCCACACCTTTAACCAAAGTTATTTAAGCAGTGGTTCTTCTGCCTCTGAACATGGAAAAATCTGCACAAAATCCAGTCTTCCACAGGAAAATAAAAGATTCCATGCCAACCTCTTTTTGGCTTAGCCTAACACACCTACTAAAGACAAGGATAAAGTTGGGAATGTCAAAACTAACAAAGATGAAACCACTGGAAAATACAGTTCCAACGTTAGGAATGTCATTGTTTACCAGGTTGAAGTCTCCCTGCTTTGGTTCTATCCTATATACATATTCCTGCTGGGTATAAAAGCTGAGACAGATTCGGTGATGAGAGTCCATTAAACTATTAAGACCCTACAGTACATTATGCCATAAATTTAAATGAACTTTGCTTTAAGTGAAAGTATGGAAATATTTCTCCCACAGATAAATGCACCCATACTCATAATTTTTACATTAAACAGAAAATAGAAGTAAACTTTGCCACCATGGCTATTCTTTTAGAGTAAGAACAAAAGCTATTCATGTACCAAATGCATGCTGGCAACACACTGTTCAGCAGCAGTAAGAATAAACACATTCATTAACCATTAGGATCTTCCAGCTGCCAAGAGAGACTGCGAATGTCTCAAAAACCCATTGATAACTCACTGAGTACAGAGAACCCTGAAAAGCAATTGTCCTGCTTTTGCTTGTTGTTCAGCCCAGCTACAAAATGTGCCAGCCACTAAACAATGGCTGTTAACAAAGCTTTCACAGAATCACAGGCAAACGTAAGAATTAAATCTTATGTAGCTTGCTCTTTACAGATGCTTACTTTAAGTGAAAAATGTGCTGCTTCATGATGGACACACACTGAAGGAGAAAGGTAAGGATGAACTTAGCATGCTATGGAGCTAAACTATGAAATTAAAGTATTTGCACATATTTAAATGCACAAATAATCACATGTAGCTTTTTAGTCTTCCTGTACTATTCAGTGGACCACAACAGGAAAACAAAAAATGCAAAACAAAAGAACATCCCCAAAAAAATCTACTAGACACTTGCCTTCAGTTCTTTCTCCAAAGAACAAACCCAGAACACTGATGAACACTTACTGCTCTCATGCATCCCTCCCTCAAATAAAATACGCGTTAATAAGTGCTTCCCAAAACAAGGGAAATCTGGGAAAAAAGTCTTCAAAATGTCACACTGGACTTCAGCAATTCCCACAGTTGCTTTCATAGTGACTCCACAATTGACAGTTTACACTAAAAACCATGGCTCATATTAGGAAGCATAAATAAGAGGACTAGATAGGGAGCACAGCAGAAGTCTGCTAAAGGGAAAACCAACCAACCAAAGGTCACCAAACCCCAAAAAGATAATCCTTGATAGAATAAAAAGATATGCCTGAGATACAGTTTAAGAGGCAGTGTAACAACCTGTCACAGGAGAGGAATCAGAAAAAACACTAGGTTATTGGAAAAAGAGCTGGAAAGCAACTGTGGGGAAGATACGAGGGGGGAAGAATCTGCATGAAGTTGACTAAGAACACACCAAAACCCAGACAGAAAATTCAAAACAGAGGCAATGATGCAGCAGGCACAGAGAATAAGATCATTTTGTCAGAGTATGCTAGACAGAAATACAGTCGGACTCATAAAAGAGTTCCAGTCATGCCGACAGAGCTATCTGACGTTAACAGGACTAGCATTTTTGGCATGCTTTAGAGAAAGGAACAGTGCTCAGAATTTAGCAATAGCTGCTTATGAGAAGTGTCAGGAAAGAGGGAGAAGAGACCAAAACTAGATCAAGCTTACAGGATGAGTGTGGTGACAATAACAAAGTAAATGGGCTGAGGTAAGGGCTCACATTCTCATAGCATTATTTAAAGGAGAGATTAAGCAAGCTGGGAAAGGAGTAGGCGTGGGTGTAAAAATGATGAAGGTTTTTCAAAATAATGAAGATAAATTCCTAATGGGAAAGAAGAACTAATGTTCACCGAAGTCCTGCATAACTAGGACAAATACTGACAGAAACAGTGCAATATTGGTGTCACTGCACACAGGCGTAGCAACCATGAACTTCCATGGTAAAACAATCAGCAGATCCAGATAAGAAAGCGCCATGGACAGGTTCCAACACTAAACAGCTCTGCATGATTCTGCATGGGAGTACTTATGATAAGAGTAGACTACTGAGAGTGGTTGAGTATATGATATGATCTCCATATCCAGCACCTGCGTTTCTCGGGTCAGAAAAACAGTCCTGAGCCAGCTGGTTTAACACAGCAGACCATTTCTTATGCTCTTTAGTTGAGTTCCAGCTCCATCAAGCAGTATCTTACACGTCTTCTCTCATATTGATAAAACTGAGGAAAACATGGAAATCCTGCCCCAAACCAGGAGCTGAAAAAGAAGCAAATGCTAGAGCAAGTTATGCGTGCAGGGAACAACCACTAAAAGAGAAAGGTAACCACAAGAGAACTCAAGAGAGATTTAAAAAAAGGGAAGCAATTCAGAACTGTTAGTATTTTATCAATACTTTTGTAAGCATTTAAAGCTTAGAAGTCAACCAGTGAGCCTGTAACAGGTACCAAAACCAGCCGGAGCACCCAGTTCAGTAGCCTCAGAATAGCAATTTCTGGTGGTATCTCACGCACCCAAAACAGGACAGCCACAGGTACAGCATTATTTTCTCCCCATCACCTGCATAACAAGGATAAAGCATTCTTGCAACAACCTGCAGTATCTAGGTCCCTACAAAGTTAATTTTGGGTAATTATGCTTTGTCACACTTGGAGCAGAAGGAATAGAAATTCAGCCTTTCAAAACAAAAACATGCACCTTGGGACACACACACACACACAATGGAATGGAAATTCTGTGGGCCCTTTTAAAATAAAGTGATCATAGAAAGAAATGTTCAGAAAGACACCTCTACTTATCTGTATCAGTTATCTTATCTTATCAGTTATCAAAATTGCCTGATGCTGCCATGAAGAGTGGTAATTTAGTGGAAGAGAATCTGTTTCATATCGGAACACATTTAAAGTCTGAATAAGGATAGAGATAGGACAGAAAACCGAGAGAAAGCTTTCTGCACCCAAACATAGCTAGGAGATTGTGTGAATGAGGCTTGAGAGCAAGAGAAAGTTGGTTTCTCTGGATGTTATGACTACCTTTCAACGCAGTCAGTGCAGTAGTAGAAGTTACACAACATGCAAGGAAGGTCAAACAATACCAACTCTTTTCAGAGATACCCCCCTGTTGAGAGAAAAAGATGTTTCATGGTTTGACCTCTCCAGTAATGGAACTTCGTTTTTAGAAATTAAAAAAAGAAAAAGAAAAAAAATCCACTTGTGATAATTGCAAACAAAATAAGACAGAGAACAAGTTATTACCACAAAGAATTTCCCAATTACGCAACAGCCCTCAGGAAATTGTCCTGAACACGACAGCCAGAAAACACACTCCTACATACATCTAGTGAAAGTAATTAGTACAATGAACAAATGAATCATGCAAACTAATGAAGGAGCTAGGCAATTTAAATCACAGTCCATTCATTCTCTCCCCTTTCAGAGAAGGATGAAGGAAACCTACATGGCATATTAAGCAGTTAGCTCTTGAATTACAAAGTACACCACACCAAAATAATTGCAAATACTGAGTATTCAGACATGCTAAAGCAGACCGAAAGTAAACATACTGAAGATGTCTAAGAATACTGTTATGCATATTTTAAGGGAAACAAAGAATAAAACCCATGAATAAAAAGCCTCACAAAAATATTCTGGCAGTCAGAGAGCTATCACGAGTAACATCCAGTGAGATTTCAGACTTCCATCCCCATTCCACTCTCTACTTCCAGAAGGACAGGATTTGTCTGACAGCAGCTGACAGATAAGAAAGAAAGGCAATCAGACCAAGAGGCTTTTATAATTCATAAAATTGGGACTACTGAGCAATTTAGTGATACTCTGCTTTGTCATGTCAAGATTACAGCCCTTCATGCTCTACAAAAAACAGAATGGGGGGGTGGAGGTAGTGTTAGAGAAGAAAGTCCCCAACCCCAGTTGCTGTTTCCATTAACATCTGACTGAAAGTATCCAGATCTGCACTGCCAATTACAGAACAGACAGGCACCTTTAAAAGCATTTCCATCCCCTTTCCTCCAAAAGGAACACTAGATGGTGCTACATGCATATTCCTATCTCTACACTCTTGGATGAATGGGAGCAGCAAGAAAAAGAAAAGTTAAAAGAAAAAAAAACCAACTAGGACACGATAGGTGCCTCCCACATGTAGCAGCAACCTCCCACACATAGCAGCACCGTGTCACTTGCATATAGTGCTGCCTCACTGCCCACCAACCTCAGGACTTGAGCCTTCTGCCCATTTACCTACAGGGGCTCCACAATCAATAGCAATAGAAACTCTAAGTCAGACTACATTGATCTCTTCTCCTAAACCTTGCTAACAATATCCAAAATGAAGTATTGCAAAATGAAAAATCTATTACAACAGCTACTGAGTCCATTTTCAGGTTTAATGTTTAGAAACGATGTGCTCCACCACCACTTTTTTTTATAATAACAACTCTTAAAACATTCACAAACATTTTTTTTAATGGATCAACTATCCTATTTCGTTTGCCCTTCTATGCTGAAATTAGCACCAATTCAGATGCATTTACTTGCCTAAAGCTTCAGTTATAGCAACTACAAGCTTTGGATGGTGCTTTAATATCAAATTCAGTGGGAAAGGTTCTTTTAGGGTGCTGTCCCCCTCTCAGACATTGTCTCAAGAAGATTTTTCACCACACTGTTCTTTGTCATCTGGGCCCACCGCTGCAGTGCTTATAGCCTCAGTTATGCCAAAACAACTGCTTTGAGGCCACACAGTAGCACAGGTCAGAGGTGTGACCCAGCTAAAACTTAACCCTCACCTCCACTCTGACACAAAAGCAGAGCAAGGATTCTATCCAGACCAGTTGCCCAAAATACCTCCAGTTGCACTCCCACAGAAATCTGTTCAAGCACAATTCTGAGACGGTGTGGGGACGAGTAATGTCTAAGCCAGCCCTGTATCCGAGAAGACACACTTAGCACAATCAGAATGTGCAATGCTCTCAGCTACATTACATCTGCTCTTGGGTCCCAGGAAGGAAAGATGGTGCTGATGGCAGAGAATAATGCCGAAGTGCCTCTCTACTGCCAGCAAACACAACGGAAAACAAAAACAACAACAACTAAAAAGGAAGCAGCAAGAATTAAAAATTCTTTGAGCATCAATGGTCTTGAAAAGGTAAACAGCAAAATGTGCACATCACATAATTTACTATTAGTTTTATCAGACACAGTTCCAATTACCATTAACTTGGTATTTTATAGAAAGCATCACCACACCACACTGTGCCTCAGTTTCCCTTTTTTTTTTTTTTTTAACTGAGCTCAAGCCTTTACTTGCAAGAATTTTTCCAGATAACTTTTACAATAGGCTGTAGGTGTTAACCATAGACTAAAAAAATACAGATTACCCTGACTGCTGAATTTGAACTCTAGGATGAGTAAAGGTTTAGCATCAGAGGAAAAATTATGACATATGCAGACTTGATATGAGCAATTTCTTTCCCACTAAACAATTTAAAAGTGTAAATACTGCTAACTTGTCAGTCAGAACTAAACAAAGTCTTCATGTTAAAGTCTCTGACAATTCTTATTCCTCCTCAAACATTTATTTTACATATTATTTCAAGGGTATATGCTGCACATCTGCACAAAATACTGATAAAGACTTTACAGAGGGAGTATGAGACCAATTCCTAGCTCCCAGCTGATGCCCTTTGACATTTTTAAAAAGAAAAGTAAAAACCTGAAACTCAGAAAAATCCATAAACACCAAAAACCCCCAACTAACCAATCAATCAACAAAACCACTGCTATTTCTACTGCAAGTCATATCATGTTGCCCTCAGGTGACAAAACAGTACAAATCTGATGCCGCGGAACAGCCAATCCTTTTTAAAAGCCATTTAGCATCAATCTGTAAACAACACTTGGCTGACAGCTAAGCAAGAAGAGATTCAGAAACTACATCAGGCTTCAACGAATGTGAAGCAGCGAGAACATGCACTAGCCTCCATCTAATAAAATCTGCTTTTAAAAGTTTAAAAAGTGAGTTTGTCTTGCCTATCAAGGAACCATAATCAAGAAGGCATCTTGATTCATGAAAGAAGTTGGTTGTCCTGGCTTGTAGTCAGAAACAGAAAAACAAAGTTGAATTCCTGGTACAAGGGGAAGGAGGAGAGGGGTTGAACATGAGATAGGCCACAGCCAACAGAACAGATTGCAAGATTCTTCTATACAAGGGACCTGAAAAACACAGTTATACTAAGAGGAATACATTTATGTGAGGTGTAGTTTGTAGTTTACCTAATAAGCAAATACCTACATGGAAGTCAAAAGGGTGACCCGTTTATGAACTAACCAGTTAAAGAGCTCTAAATCCATGAAAACAAGAGAGGAAGGATGGCGAGTTAGTTTCTTTAAACAAAGCATTTATTTTATGTAGAAGCATACCTGACAAAGTGGCTCCGGTGTTAATCCTGCTGCTTGCCTTCCCAAGGAAATTGGGACGGATTTGAGAGCACCTCTACCCTTCTTTCTATTTTCCTTTTTTCAGAATAGCAACCCTTAGTAACTACACAGCAGTTGAGCTGAGCTAAGCTAAGGCATGCTACTAGAGCAGCTGTTGATGGTCACCATTAACTAGTTCTCTGACCTACTGACAATTCTAGAAAGAGCTGAAAGTAACTCAGGATAAAAGTATCTAGCAGCCAATTAGAATGGCCTCAGTCTTATTTCTCTTTTCCTTAGACATCTCATTTCTCCCTTCCAAAAACTCAGCTGACTCCTCAAACATTCCCAAAAGGACTTGGAACTGACAAGGTCACTTTAGGCTAAAGGAAGCCTCACAGCTCAGCCAACAAATCACAATTTGGAATGGAAACTGCCTGTCATTTCATGGCCATAACTATGACTAAACCGAGTTACAGTTATTATTCAAACACAAAAAAATTTTGTCAGCTGACCACAGCACTAAGAATCTAATTCTATTTAAAATACCATACTTCAAAACATACTCAATTTATTTGTATTAATCTATAGTAAGGTATTTAACCTTTCATAAAAGCATGCAGAAGTTATTCCGTATACACTAACTTTTATTGTTCCAGAACTAATGTGAAAAAATGAAACTGCTTTGAAAAGTAAAAATACGTACAGTCAAAATATGATGTTAGATTCTATTTCTTCCATCCCTTTTCTCCCACAAAGCAATTCTCTTATCAAGACAAAAATCTAAATTATGTTGAACATTAGGACAAGCATTCCATAAACTTTAGGCTGCAGTGTTCCCTTCTCATCCCTAACTTTGGTTATTTTCCAAACAAACTTCAAATGGTTCAACTTTCCTAGTACATTAATACAGTGACCTGGTTTCACAGCTGTCATTGGTCTAGCCTATTTGCAAGAACCTTAAACATTATAAAGAGCTTTCACTGAAAATTCTGGTGCTTGTCAAGTTACTCCTCAAACAAGAAAAAATGTGCAGAACACCAGCAGTGTTGTCCATGAACCGGATACCCCACCAGGAGCTTGAGAACAAAAGCTTCACTATACACCTCCATATGCTTCCCAAGGGAAAAGATTTGACTGCTTACCAGTAATGGTGCAGGCATCTCTGTACTCTCTGCAATCTGGCACATCATCTTCCACCCCTTCACTTACATAGTGCTCCTCGTGAATGCCTGTGTCGCAGGCTAGGACTGCATGGTTCGACAGCTCCGAGGGAGGCACGGTGGCGGCCAAAGTGCAGTCGTGCAAAGCTGTGGCGTCCAGCTTGGCAGGTTTCACAGGCTTGTACAACGTGCCATCAGGGGAACCAGCACTGCAGACTGGGGCTGGCTGGCACAGATGGAACTCTTTCTCTTTGCTGGAGCTGGCTTCAAGAATTCTGCAAAAAACAAAAGAAACAAGTGTTCAATTCAAGCCATTCCAAACAGCATACACCAGGATAGGTAATTTGCTTTTCCTTACACATTAATTTAACCTGACAAATTCAGCAAATACTAAAACCCCAACGCTCTTCACAGAGCAGCTGCCTATCTCTATACCTTGCACAGTTGTGTGCACTCTGCACCCTGCACAGTAGCAAAGTGCTATTCCTTGTACTGTGTTTTTTACCAACAGCTGATTAAACACCCATATTTTTGCCTATCCCAACTTGCAATAAGCACAGTCTATTCACCTTGGCTCATTCACCAACTTTCTCTCACATCCCCCAAGCCAGAGCTCTGTGTAACCCAGCATGCTGCATGAGCCAGGTTGTGCAGACAGGCTGCACATCACTGGTTGATTTACTGGAACTTTAATAACATCATAATTTGGAATTGACTGATAGCAAACAAAACTAAATGACTAGAAGTTTATACTACAACCCTGCTAGACTCTTCTCTCCCACGCACAGCCCAGCCCCTCACTGACAGACTAGCAGTTGGCACTTTTGCTCCCTTTACAGAGAACACAGAAAATAAAACTCAAGGTGCACTGGGTTAAGGGGGTGACCACTCACTGCTGCTCACCAGTGCCTCAGCCTTAAACAAGGAACAAAGTCCCTCAAGGCTGGATACCGATGTCCTCAGCAAGATGAAACTGGCCAGAGAAGGAATGAAGAAGAGCACATTTCTCCAAAAACTTAACCAAACCTTTTGTGAAAGGGGCTAAAGGCCCCTTACACAAAGTAACTGGTGCTATGGTACTGCTTTTGGTTATCAGCAGTGTAAGGAAAGATGCAAATGCTCCTTACTTCTAGGAAAGGAAAATACAATCGTGGGATTGCAGAAAAACACTTGGGAAAGGACTTGAGAGACTTTATACATGTAGTAGCTACAAGGCATAAGGGACAGCTGAAGAACAGGCCACACAAGAACACCCAGACTACATGGGAAAAACGGAGAGACAGACAGCAAGAAGACACAATTGCACTGGTTTGCAAGCAGAAGGGGTAGATGCAGTTCCATATACAAGTGCAGCAACAGAACATGCTATGTTCAGTGCTTCATTAAGAACCAGATATACAACAGTTTTCTTGAGAATTCTGTGTGAAAAAGGTTCTCTCTAATCTCTAGGAACTTGTCCAGATAATCTTATTTTGCTGTTCAAGTTACACACAGGATTTTGGAATCTTGTTTTGTGGAATTTCTAGCCAATAACATTATTGCTTCACCAAAGCATGACAAATATCAGTCTCTAAACTGTCAAGGCACAGATTAGGTGTTCTAGACCTTCTGGACTAAGTGTCAGAGATGTCTTGCAAAAAAGTTGTAAAACTGCACCAGCATCATCTTTTCTCAATCTATTTTTCCCTTTCAGCACAGGCATAAGAACAAAAAAGCAAAATTCTCTCCCCCCTTTCAGAGGGTCTCCACAAGGATATCCTCACACTGAAATCAGAAAACACTGTAAATGGAAAACAGACGGGCAATATTAACTTTTGGGGAAAAAAACACCCTCATACACATACACAAAATGACATTTCATTAAGTTTTCCTCAATTGCATACATTTGTATTTCTGCATGGTATCACTTCACCTGGAAATAGTTCTCTCACTCAGAGACTCAAAAACTGTATTTTGTAAGGATCATAATAGCTAAAAACATACTAAATCAAATGATAAATTTATACCATACCCTCATACAAATGATACTGTACTGTGGCAGCTGCAGGAAGAGAAGGTTTCACTCGAGTGCTTTAACAGAAAGTGTTATGGTTTCCCTGCAGAGCATCCATTATTCCTGCACTATCACAGTACACACTGAAAAGAACAATGGGGTTACTTGTACTGATTACTTTTAAACTGGTCCCCTTTCAAGTGGCTCTTTAGAAATAAAAAGAGGGAGATTACTGATATTAGAAATTAGTTGCTCAAATGAAGTTGGAATCAAAATGCAAATCTTCATTTTCCCCTCTAAACTGAAGAGAGAAACAGCTTAAGCTATAAACAAGAAGTACTGGAAATGCACAGACTGGCTCATTAGAAGGGCTCAATTTTGTCCTAGGTGCTACCACACTCCTGTGAATTACATTTGTTTTTGGACATTGTTAGATAAGTCTGTTGTTATGAACAAGGGCATGACTGGGATTAAGTAACTGGAAGCACTAACAGCACTCTTCAGCTTTTCTTGCCTTCCTCCACTGCCTAAGCAACCTCAGGAAGCCAGCAACATAACAGCGCTACTGAGTGAAATAACACTGATAAACCAAGGCATGATTTCTGTGCAGTCTTCAAGTGAGTTTTGGGAATTTAGGATCTTGTAACTTTTCTGAAAAAATGACATCCAACATCTGACATACCCGATCAACTTTACTCATTGCTGACTATCTCCCACACAGTCCTCACCAAAAATACTTTTGACCAGAACATACCATTCCAATTTGTGTTAGAAGTTTGCGTTGAATGAGTTTCACCTCTTAATGCTCACTCCACTGAGGTACCGTGGAACCAGTTCTCCCCCTCCCATAAGCTGCACCCCAACAGCTTCTGCCTTGTCACTGTTAAGAAAGAGTATATAGAGATATGCATCCAGAAACAAAAGTCATGAGTGCTGTTCCTTCACACAACCAGTTTCACTGTTGGCACTTAAGGAAACTAGAAAAAAATAAGCTTGAAAACACAAAGAAGGAACAAAAGCCAACCCCCCCCAAAATTCCCCCAAATTCAGTCTGCCTGGTCCACCTGCAGAAACACATGGAATATCTACATGAGAAAGTCAAATTCGGGATTAAGGAAGAGAATTTGCCTTGATCTTAAAACCTTGTATCACAAAGGAAAGAAAGCCAGCATAAATGTCTATGTCTACTTCCTTTCAGACTTATTAAATAGCCTCAATTTCTATGCACAGGGGAGAAATGTTCTTCACTCTTATAAAATCTACAGAGGCACTGTTTGCATGGCCTCTCTTGCAAGGCAAATATTACCCCCTAATCCAGACAGAGCACACGTTTCCTTTAGACTCCCATCTAAGTCTTCCTATTGCAGAAAATAAAAACCAACTGCAGCTGAGCAATGTTTATGAGATTGCCAAAACAGCCATGAAGACAAATGGACATTGTAGCTACTGTACCCATGAAATACATAACATTAATATTATTCTTTAGTCAGTGTCACCTGCACATAGAATATTTATAAACAAGATGGTACAAATTGTTGTCGCACTGTTTGGGATTTACTCCTTCTGACATAAAAATGAGGATATAAATTGTTATTGCATCTTTGTACTTACTCGGACATCCAAACAGTTTGACTGCATGGTTTTAAGTCAGATTATGACTTTTCTTAATGAAAATTCAATGCATTTCATTCTTTCTACTGCGTATGTCAACAGCAGCCTACATACAGGATTTAAATAACTCCTCTCCTACCTAATATGACATAATTCAGCTTTTGCCTCAGTGGCTGGATTGTACCATTTCTACCAATCTAAATACAATGACAGTTTGAGGCCAACACACAGACCTGGGACTAAAGAAATACTTAATTTGAAATGTTTGAACTTAATTCTTCAGTGTAAAACTGTTTGCTGAAAGAGCACAATTACCTTAAGTTTATTATCTAAATCTTTTTAACAAAGGTCATTCTACTCTGAAAAACTTTCTTTGTTAGTTGTTTGTTAAAGGCATTTATTCCAACCCTGCACTTTGGAAGTGATACATAAGCACAAAGATTTGCTCCCCCACTCCACCTTTCTAGAATGCCCAGATTTTGGTCTAACCCAACAAATGCTTAAAATAGAGTATTTGCATGATTACTGTAACAAGACCTTAAATTCTATATACAGCCAACACCACTGCAATCTAATAGCACATCTACACAATAGATTGGACTATGCCTGCAATGTATCTAAGACTTGATCAGGAAGCATATTGGGTACTGACCTGTGGCAGCTCAGAGTACAAAAGGCAAGTCAAAAATTGAGCTGTGATTAGTCAGCACTGTGTTCCACTGGGGGGGGGGGACGACCTACCCAGCTTTGCCAGTTATCTAAGCAAAGCAGTTCAAAGCTAACAGACACATTTACATTTACATCAGACAACAGCCAAAATTTGAGGGTTTTGAGGTAGAGGGGGAAAAAAAAAATCTTCACATCAGTCAGCCATTTTTGGGTTTCAGACATGAAAAGAAATTAGTTCATTTTTCCTTTGCAGTGTGTTTTGTGGGGCAAGGGTTGAGTTTTATACACCACAAATTTCATACACAAGCAAATAAAATAAACCACTTGCTTTTCCACTGCCATTTGAGATGAAGTTTTTCTGCATTCAGCATTAAACACAACTCTGAATCTAAATACACAAATGACTTAGAGTAATCCTTCTTCCTCCACCAAAAGCAGAAGATACAGAGATATTCAGCCATGTGCCTACCTAGAGCCTAGGACATTATCTGGAACTTTGCAACGTTATTCTTACCACCATCTTGGATTACAGCAACAGCAATTTACTGTAGTCACAAAACATCTGGAACTCCTAATGTGCTACCCAAGAGCCACATGCCACACCCTATGGTGATTCTTAAGCTTGGAACCATTTAGAGTTATCCAGCTCAGATTTTGTGATTCAAATACTACTTTTATTCAATAGTCTAAAATGGCAACTGGAACATTGCAAACATCTGCCAATTTAAAGAAATACTTCCTTAAGAGAGGGGAAAAATATCTTTCCAGGACATCTGACTAAAATCTTCCAGGTCATCCTTTTGCTATGCATACTCTCATACATAATTTAACTATGCTGTTTAGTTTAGAGCAGAAGCAAAACCATTTACTGTGAGCTAGCTGGTTTTTCAGAACAACTCTGATGCACATGAACAATCAATTCCCTTTTGAGTAAGAGAATCTGAAAACCGCTCCAAGATGCACTTGAAATGCTACCTGCTGTCTCAACACGGACATGAAACTTCAGGTAGCCCCGTGGGTTACATCACTGCAAAGTCATCTGGTGTGTATCCATTAAATTTTCTCCTTTAAAAAGCTTCAAACTGCACAGGTAAGTGGGGACATTCACCGCAAGGTGACAAGCTAAATCTAACCTAAAGCAACCCACTCAAAGCAGTAACGAAGATTTAAGAAGCTTCAGTGTATTGATCTACTCACTCACCCCTACTGACCCAAGTTTTTGCTAATTTAGACAGAACCACAAGGTATCAAGGAATTGAGAGAGTTTTGTACTCTTCGCATCTGCCTGGAGCTACAGAGCTCTGATCCTGTATTCACATTTACTAATTCACTAATTCTCGCTTAGTAATACTAACTGATGCTTAAACACATCAGAGGGTTTTAGGGTGTGCAAATTCCTCCCTTTTATATACTTGAAAGACTTCCACCAGAAATATTCTTCCCTGTTTTGTATATCAATTTATAAATCCACTACACACCTCTGTTTTACTAAGTCTGGTAAGTTTTACTAAGTTGTTTAAAAAGAACCCTCAAGGCTNCTGAAGCAAATCAAACTACTTTATATGTCTGTCTCATCTGTAAAAGATAAACATGCTGGCCTACCTCTGTTATTTGCGAAAATAATTGACTGAAGCAGCTTAGTACTGCTTGCTTCAAGTATTCAACTTTTTCTTTCTTTCATAATTCACATCTTGCCTTTTTTTAATTTAAAAAAATTTCTTCATTAAGTGGGTGGATTCAAAATGCCTTCTTCCATTTAAACACACTTTGTCAGGCCTTAAAGAAACAACCATTTGCAATAGATTTGGCTTTTATACACACACATACATAAACAATCACTGTTTAACTTTTAGATAAAGGCTGAATTTGATCCCAAATAATTTACTGAATTGTTTTAATTTTGTGCTGTACTATATACCCTCTTATCAACCACGGGGGTTTAGCTTCCACTCAGAAGCTGCCTTTTAAACATGCAGAATGCTGACTGCTTAGTTAAACCTCTAATTCAAGGGACATAAAGAGTCTAAGTGTCACAGATGAGTGACAGAATGTGAGAAGCAGTTTATTTACCTTCAAACACTTTACATAATACTGCATTTCTCATGTTAGAAGAGATCCAATACTTTTACAGTAAAAACTAAAGCAACAAGCATCTTTGACAACTCCAGCCTACATCCTTATCCAAAATTTTGAAGCCATTAAAGATCCTTTCAATCAAACATCTTGCCTAGATGTTCCAGGTTTATATTACATTCAGATTATATTCCATGCTTTTTGTTCTTTTGGATTTTTTTCTCCTTCATAGTGGGGTTAGGAACACTTCGACCTAGCCAAATGTAATCTTTCAGAAAAGTATCAACATACAGTGTTCATGCCACATGCTATGAAGGATCTTCTCAGGTATGTGCCTCCCTAAAGAAAGGCTGTTCTGCCAATGAAACCATTAAAGAATGTTTTCAAGCTAAAGATCTGAATGGTTTCTAAAATGACTTTTATAAAGCCTCACAACCAACAAGTACTAAGCTGATGAAGGCATCCAAAACCAGAACAATATCTGTTTAACTGCCAGTGGCACGGTAATGTCATTCAGAATAAAAAAGCCACCACTAGGGAACAAAAGCCAGAATATAGCAGCAGCAATAACCAAAAAGCTGCTGAAACCATAATACAACCATGTACAGCTTGAAATCTCACTCTCAAGGTCCCCAAGGCTGCTGCTGTAACCTTGTTTGGCCTTATTTAACCATTAAATCATCAATCAAGACAGTCGTGTTTTCTCAAAAAACGATGAAGTCAAAATATCACAAATAAGAAGCCTCTTAAAAGAAAACCATACCACTGTTCTACACAAACCAAAGTTTCTCACCACTAGGATCTGGCCTTCAGTCTCTTCTCCCCTCAGGGCAAGGGAGAGTGGAAGCCTACTGTACGACAAGCCCTGGGTTTGACCTTCGCAGCTGTGAGGGCACAAGTGTGCTCTCACCCAGCTTTATGTAACACTGCCCCGCTCTGCTGTCAAGTTCCTTCAGGCACATATTGCAGGGTTCTATAAATAACTCTTCCTCGTGTAAGGCTCACATTACACTGGGAGCTTTTTACAGCTCCCTCTCCTTTTATTAAATATAGGCCAAAAACCATGCCCTCCCCACCATCCATCCCTCTCTCTCAGTGAAAAAATAAAACTGCAAACAGTTAAAATAAGTAGTGCATTCCCTTTCCTGCAACGCTCTGTGCTAGTGGCTGGGAGATCTTCAGCTGTGTACCTGTCTTGGAAAGGGAAAGCTGTTCGACCACCACCACCAGAGCAGAGTGTATAAGAGTGGCATATGTGCAGGCGAAGAAGGAATTCATCAGGAAACAAAGCGAAGCTCAGAGGTATGGCAATGCAAAGTATAAACACCTCAAACATGTACTTTCTTTTCGTAACCATGCACATGCAAGGTGCTCATTGAGGTAGATTCATATAAGATGAGCCCGAAGGGCATGGACCAATACTTGCTGAAGATAAGAAAAAGATCTAATGACAAAAAAGCAAAAGAAAATGAAAAACAAAACACCAAATCATTTGGTATTAGGCTGCTGTTATATTTGGTATGTATGGAGTCCAGCCTCATACACAGCAAATACACAAGCTAGAATACAAGAGTGTCAGCTTTGGTACATAAACACCAGATCTACCAGCATATTATCTCGTACCACTAAAAAAAAAAAAAAAAAGGCAGGCATCAAAGATGTGTCAAAGAGTTCAGGTATAGGGGAAAACTATTACACCAGCAGCAAACCAGGTCCTCAAATAATATGGGTAGGAACAGTGATAACAGAAATCTGAGAAGTTCTCTTTATTTATACACCACAAGAGAATGTAACTCCCCACTTCTTTACTCTCCATAAATCTCAAAGGCTTTCAAAAGACAGTCTGGGGGTACAGCTGGGAAGAGCTGCGGATTACCACAAGTTCTCTGAACTGCAGCAGCTGAACTAACTTCACTGTCGCTGCTCTTGAGTCCTGAGATCACTTCCTATCCACAGGAAGGATCAGTGAGAGCACTTGCCCAGAAGCAGAGCAGAGTTACAAATGTACTACACACACATGGACCAGCTACTAGTACAGGGGAAAACAAAACCAAACCCCCCAAGAACTCTGAACAGTGGCTGGGCCTAAGACAGCAGGCAGTAGGTGAAGATATTCAAATTAAAATCCATAACCATTCCAAGCTAAACCCCTGATGAGCCAGGCCAGCCATACTTTCTTCCTCAGGGCAACACTAAAGAGCAAGGGAAGACAGCCAAAAGACCATGCTAGTATGTTGGTTTCCCACCACCACTACTGTTTAATCAAAAATACAATAGACCTAATTGCCAGCAAGTTAGGGCCAAGAGTTTTAGTCAAGCAATTCTAAACAAAGAACAGACTGGCTCAAACCAAATATTTATCATGGTTTAAAACCTCGGGGAGAGGAGGGGATTTTAATCTTGTTTTGCATTACTATTGTTCTTCTCCTATTACAGGACTTTTTAATTTCTCACCTTCCACAATGACTTTTAAGAGTCTACATGGAGTTGGTACCATTTAAATTTTAAAAAATATTGATTTACAGGATTGGAAAAGTGTCATTATTTCAAATTTTAATAGCTGACCTTCTGAAAATATCTGCACAAAAGATCATACAACACAAGTAAGACTGCTGCTTTTCTTTACTATTCCTTATTGCACAGTGTCAGCGAGAGCAGGAAGAAAAAAATTCCTTCCAAACTGTCCTAAAAAATACCCCAATAAAACAAACAAAACTCAAAAAACTCAAAACCTACACACCATACCTTCTATGTCCTGATCCACTTACTTGCAGACTGAGTTTATTGCTTTGGACTAAGTTGAATAATTATATAAAAAGATGATTAAAAGATAAGACCAACAAACCTACCTGTTGAGTAACAACATTCTATTTTTCTCCCAGAGATTAAAAAATTTAAGTATCCTGTTGCTGTTAGAAGCAATTTGAAAGTCAACTGTTGGGAAGCTTACCTTCAAGGACAGTCAGGCCACCAATTCCTGCTCTGAGTAAGATGCTAAGTTGATCTGCTTTGGCTCACCAGCATCACTGGCCCTCACTTCCTGGCAGCAAGCCTCCCCACGTGCTTGAGCAACTGGCACAATCCAGTGAGAACCTCCATCACTCTTCAAGGTTGCCTTACAACCCTAAACGTGCACAAAGTTCCTCAAAACCTATCCCACAATTTCTTAACTGGCTGTTAAGATCCCTGGGCCTCATATGCATTTTCTTTTGCCGTCTCTGATTAGGCGTGTATTGGAGCAACGCTTTCCACCACACACAGTTATGTTTGAGAGGACATCAGTGAACTGAACACAGCTCCGTCATGAGCTCTATAATTATAGCCCCTCTCTAAAGCTTTGGGCAGGCGGGAATGCAGATTCCAGCCCTCTTCAGCCCAGAGAAAGCCACATCTCCAACACTTGTGGATATCTGAATCTTTCAAGCCACTGTAGGTACCAGTGTTGAGGAGTGACATAACAAGACTACAAATTCCTGAATAACCAGCAATCCTGGGCCTTATACCAAAGCCTCCATCACATGGACTTCCCAGCGATTGAGACATGTGGCCCTGACTAATGAGGGTGCATCTCAACACACACTATTCCAATGCAGGACTGCTTCCCTCCTGCTCCCCTAGGAGCTAATGGCTACAGCAAAACAAAGACATTTCACAGCCCTTCTTAAAAGGCTACAATGTAGTTTAAAAACTTGCACAATTATTCTGTCAAGTCATTTTTCTGCTTCTGACGCTTGTGTGTGAACATCAAAATCGGAAAATAAGAATTGGTTGTTTAAAGATTGCTCTGTATAATCAGTATATTACCATATACATGTGTCTGTGTTCTTGGGAACCCAGAAATGTTTATCTTAACAACAGGCCATGGAATTTTAGGAAACTGAGCCAATTATCCATGGCTCAGTGCCATTAAAGTCAAAGTCACACAAGCAAAGATTTTAAAACAGAGTTTTTTCAGAATTCAAGGAGCATTTAACATGAACATGGCAAAAGCAAAGCTGTGATACAGTCTTTACACACACACAAAAACACCAACCCCAAACAAAACAAAAGAGAAAAAGAATCCAGTCTCCTTAGAAGGGAGAACTACATAAGAGCACAAGCTAGGAGGTGAAAATGCAAATTAAATGCAATACATGCTCGGTTTTTGCTTCATTTGCAGACTACACTTACTTGGATACAGAATGAAGTTGAAATCCAGCATTGTGGCTTTCCCCGAAGAACCACAAAAATAAAAATTTGGATTCACTCAGTACAGATGGATCAAATGGTTCCAAACCATTTGGAAACTGACTTTGGAAAATACTTGTGATAACCATTAGACATGTCCTCAGATAAATTCCTGTGTGCATGTACATATTCTCCAAAACGTTCAACAGACAGTACTGGACACTGAACCTCACCCACAGGCAGTAAGCAGGCACTTGACAAAACTGGCCCCTGACAGCTCCTGCTCAATTGGAAATCTCTATTGAGACCAAAAACTACTGTAAGTGGACTAGACAAGCTGACCTGCCCTACCATCAGTCAATTCAGTTCCCCACTTATCAGCATGCCTTATGACTTATTTGTATCTTAGCACCCAGCCAGAAAGCATTTGGAGTATACAAACAGCCTCAGGCAAGCAAACCAGCCAGTTTTCCATGAGGAAAACAGTTCTTAGACAAACCTTATTCCTATATGTCAATGATTTTTATCTTTGAGTGCTCTAAAACTTAATTGAAGACTGAAATTTCTCTGAAAGTGATATTTTTCACTACAGTATCAAAAGCAACCCTTGCTTGGGCAATAAGAGCAATTGAATTAATTTAGCAAAATATTACAAACACATGCTAAAAGTAAAAATGAAGAGAAAAACATGTAGGTTTACAAGGATTGAAAACACAGCATTTGAAGCACTTCTTTATTCAGTTGAAAACCAGAAAAATTATCACTCATGTTGCATGTCCCCAGTTTAAAAGAAAGCCTCTCTCAAAACAAGTATATTATGATGCTTAGAAAGTATTCCTTCAAAATGATTTTTCATGACCTAACTTGGCAGAACAGCAGTCCTACCAGCCTCAGAACCACAATTAGAATTCATTTCCCTTGACTCATACATACTCTAGCACAAGGAAAGTTATCATACCACATACTCAGTTTCCTCAATATAACGATAGTGTTTTAGTCAGATTTAAGACTGGAACATCTTTTGGATTTCAAATACCCATGGTTACATTTGAGGAAGATGATACATTTTGACACCATAGGAAAGTATCATTGAAGTCAAAAGTAATAGCCTGACTGTTTTAAAGACATTTTAAAGACACATTTTTGGCTTGTGCATGAACAGGCAAGCTTCTGTCAAGGGAGTTTTGGAAGATTCAGATTTCAAGATCAACAGGTAAAATGGAAAGCAAGGCTTACTAGTACAATCCTAAATGTAAATACAGGATTTCCTGAAAGGAACGGATCTCTCTCTACTCTTAAATTCTCTGTGTTGATTGCTCATTTGATATACAAACACTTATTTGAGCTAAAAAAATTTAAAAGGAACCAAGATTTGACAACTGAAGCTAGTAACATTAAAAAGTGCTTGGAGACAGCACACCATCAATTTCATTATTTAAGCCTTCATTAATTTTCAGTTCTCTGTCCAATACGTTCTTGCAGCAGATTTCAAAGCTTCATCATATCCCTTTTACTGTCAAGAGAGGATATGAAGCTCTCCTTGCTATTGAAGGAGGTCTGGAGAGCAATTCCTCGTACCTTAGTGTGGCAGACAGGAAAAAATGAACTTGTGTATAAAGTACTGCATATCATATCATTCAAAAGAGAGAAATTTTAGAAAAATACTTTTATATTCTAGGCACTGACTTCCCCAAAACAAAGTCAACCTACTTAACTCGTTTTACAGTTTATGTAGAAAAGCTTTTGATTTAGATTTAGTCATGCTATAAGCATAAGCAAGGTGAAATATTATAGAGTATCTGCCTAAGGGTTTGGGATCCAACAGAATTTTCAGTGAAAAATGCTGAAATAGCATTAAAAAACATGCCAAGTAATAGCAAAGATCCCCAGGCTATCACTTGCCCCATACAAATGACAGTTTCAGCTTTGTTCAACAAGTTCTTGGTCATCCTTTTGGTCAGAAGACCACAGCAGTACAAACAGTTCCCGCAGCAGTTCAAGCAAAAGACAAGACCATATTCTAAAGGGAAAATTGCAGTATGTCTCTTACCAGGATGCAGAGAATTAAACACTGCAGCTGTTCCTAGTGCACAGTAGACATGTGGCTACACTAGACTACCCTTAAATCTGTTGTTGTTTCAGATCCAGACTTGGTTTTCAGAAATACACTGTTTATTCACCTGTAGCAAATGGAGGGCTCAGCAAAGACACAGCCCTCAATTTCTACTAAGAACCATTTTCTGTTCTCAGTGAAATGTTCTGCCATCACTTTAAAACTTTCTCTTTACAATATTCTGTTTCTCTTTTGTGCATTTTTATGTCTCTGTAAGGTTCCATGGCTCAGTTTTCACACTCCTGTCCCTCACCATGGAAACAGAAAAGAAAGAAAAAATAGAATGTACATACCTCATTTACATTATTAAATAAAAATACCCTATTGATATTCATCATTAGGTTGGAATCTCCATGACCAAAACAGGAAGCACAGATAAGTTTCCCGTGACTCAAGCCTAGCAATAATTCCCTTGTAAACTTCCACCATCACCAACACCAGCAAGTGACTGGCCAAAATAAAGACACTGTCCTGTAGTTTAAAAAGGCAGCCAGCTTTCAAGCAGCAGTTAAGTACAGCACAGCCCCTCCAGGGTCAATGTCTTGGCAGTGACAAGCTGCACCAGAACCTTCCTTGATCTCTCTTTCTTTTAACAGATCCACAGATTTTTGTGGTAGGTTTGCAGTTCCACCACCTGCGCCCTTTCTTCAAAGCTGCTGTTCAGTCCAGACTCCACAGGCACCAACACCCACAGCAGCTGCCTGCACAGCCCCTGCAACAGCCCAAAGTACCTCTGTGCAACCTGAGTAAGGCATGCCACCACCTTCTCAACAGGATGAGAGTGCTGAAACTCTCTCTTCACTGGCTCCACTCTACCTACACTGACTGCAGTTTATTAATAAGCAGGAGGAAAAGGTCAGCAGCTTGACTTGGATGTACAACTTTCTAGGCTAAGATCAGTTGCACAGTATGCCAGATGGCTCAGAAAAGAGACAGGTTCTGCCAGAACCGACAATGAAACTCCATGTTAACACCAAAGCACACATCTATATGGTCTCCCACAGAATCCTACTGCTAACTAAAGTGCTCCTACAGCCATGTCAATATGGAATAGGCGGGTGTTTTACAGCTCCCACTGATTTCCGATAATTCATGCTAAATCTACGGTGAGGTAGGAAAGAACAATGTAAAACAAGTCCAGACACAGACAACAGGTCATTTAACAACTCGCAGTACACTCTGGGGTTTTTGCTGGTTGGTTTTTTTTTTTGCAAGGTCTCAAAAAACTTTTGCATAACAGTGCCATTTCACAGACTTCCGTTCTTCCTCAGTCTTTACATTGTGTTCAGACGTGAATGCACTGCAGAACAAAGCTGTTCATTAGCTTCTCAAAGAGCCCTATATAGAGATTCAAATTTATAGTACAATTAAGAAACCACACAAACCCTAAACATGCAGCTAGAACAAAGATTACTATCTTCTTGCTACTGCAATGCATTTGTGACTTACCGGCATGGTATTTAAGTGGAGGTTTCTGAGTTCTGACAGATTTTTCCTCTTTCCCCTTGCACAAGTTTATTCTCACTCAGTAAGAAGCTTGGTTTTGCAGTCATGCACCAAAACTGAAGATATATGAATCTATTCTGCTTGGTTCTTTGAATTTAAATATTTATTTACAAATCAGGTCAAAATAATGTAGGATATGCATTAGTGCGCAGTGGCAGAGTACGTTCCTACAGATGAGGGCAGGAAGGGAATTTCAGTATGCTCTACATTTGGTCCAAACATACATGCAGGTAACACCAGCAATGTGCTGCCAGGACATTCACAGTGCAAAAGTTAAAGGCAACTATAGAGGACAACGACCCCACCATTTTTACGTTATTCAGTACAATCATCAGGCTCAGCAGAGACACCTATGCCACCAAGTCTTTAAAACCAAGTATTTCATGTTTAGCTACCATAGTGCAGTTTGCATTCATCATCAATTCCCTCTGCTGCAAGACAAGGGACACCACCATAGCCACCAGCAATGAAATACACATCACTGAAATGCATCTGCTATGTGGCAGCATTCCCAGGTATGTCAGTTAGAGAAGTCTCAAACCATTCTGAATCCTATTTTAAATTCTCCACCCACAGATTTTATTTGCAAAGATAAGCATGAAAGTGAAGAAAAACACATTCACTCAGCTGTTCATGTGGAGACTGGAAGACTGGGGGTGACCTTTGATTATAGCACTAGAACAAAACACACATTAAAAATAAGAAAAAGCGGGAAGGGAGGAAGAGGAAAAGCACAGCAATTTACTTAAGTGAGTCCCACTAGCTCTTCTGCCATCTGGAGAAACAGCAGCTTTCAGCACTTTAAGCATATAAACTGGTGGGCCCTCTTGTGTTTTCTGCTACTTTTCTACCTCAGCAATCTTTTTACATAATAGTTCTGAATAAAATAAGTCAAATTGAGGCTCACAGGAGTTTTACCAAATTTTAAACATTAAAAAGTCGCTTGTAGCTTAGTATTATGGTCAAAATAAAGGCTCCACAATTTTAACAATTTGTTTTTTCCATGGCACTGTTGTCTGCATCAACCTTCCTTGGTTACCATACAGTCAGGAAAAAGGCTGGCATATTAGCAAATGCAGTGCACAAATTAATGTAACTCTCACTTCATACAAACTGTCTCAGGTCAGAGCCTTTCCACTAATGCAGAATGAAGAGCAGCACTTCTCAGATTCATTCTGGCTGCAAGTGTCTGTCGAGATCCAAGCAGCCCTTGAACATCATCATAGTGAAAATGGAAGGTTCCACTCATGCAATTCTACCAATTTTGCCTCAGTAATACAGAGATTATTCCCAGCCAAACACAATCTTACAAACCTGAGAAATGTACCTTTTCTTTGCAAGTTACCAGGAAATAACAATGTAGTCAAAAATAAAAAGAGACAAGTTGGGAGTGAAAGGTACCATCTTCCCCTCTCCTGTTCCAACCCAAAGGCAGGCAGGTCCCTTTTACAGTTCTCCACCAGGGCTCTGTCCCTCAGTGACTCTAGGAATCTAACCAGACTGCTAAAAATAACTTCTCAACTACAAGACATGCACATTATCAGCGGAAAACATTTCTGCGAGCTTAGTAACAGCCCCACAGCTCAGTCTGATGACAAGAGGGACTGAAAAGAGACTAAAGAACGGTTTGCAGAGGTTGGGAAGCCTTTACTGTATGCCCATCCATGACCATCACAGACAGAACACATATATTTTTCCCCAGGTGATACATATTTTATAGGCAATCTCAGAAAGTTCATGTTTTTGCATGATAGACAATACTGACTGTAAAATCTAAATATGCTAGAATCACACTGATAATTTGAAATGCACTTAAATATCTATTACTTTGCAATTCAGCAGTCTACCATGATTGTTTCTGTGGAAGTCTTCTGAAGCAACATGAAATAAATAATGTATGTAATGTTTTGTAGGGAAGTGCAATGTTCTCACATTCAAAGCTATTTTTCTTGCTATAAACCAGTAACAAAATAGACAGGGGATTAAAAGACTTGCCCAAGTCACTTCTGTATGGATACCTGTGTTGTGGGTTTTGTTGCTTCATCACACGCTATGATCACTACAGAAAAATGTGCATGATATCATTTATTACCTAAAGTCCTGAGCTACAGAATCAAAGGCCAGTTAGTCTCCAAAAGGTATGTCAAGCATGTTTCCATCAAGGCTTGAGAAGGGAGAATAATTCTGATGGCATTTTATAAAATGGAAAGAGTGCTTTAACACCAAAAATATCCAGTCGCTTGTGCATCCTAGAAAATCTGTATTTGTGATGTTTTAATTCAAAAGGAACTTGTCATCTCTCGGAAAGACACAGAAAAAGTGAGTAAGGTTTAGAAAACTTCATACACAAAACCGTCCTCCCTGCATAGACCACAAACTTCTGCAATTTCCACCACTCAGTGCTTCCAGAGAAGAATGTGACTTATTTAAAAAGGATGAACAACAGAGTTCTTGTGTCATTACAGCAAAAACTCTGCAAACCAACCACTAAAAGCCTTGGTCTGACTCTTATTCCCCACCTTACTCCATATGGTTCACAGAAGTTATCTTTGTTCACTGGGAATTTAAGTAGTGGAACATTCACCATCAATTTAAAAAGTTTTTGAACACGAAGGTGTCCTACTTACTCTGGTTTTGTCAGGATGTTGAGGTATTTCAGCTGTTCACAGGGAGGACAAGACTCTTGCTTTCATAATGCCACTTCCCAAACTAAATTCTCCAGTTATGAAATTACAGATCCATAAGTACAATTACATGTCATAAATGGTGATTGCATTAAGGGCTGTAATTTAAGGAAGTCTTGGAGCGATATTAACACCACCTACTCCAGACATTATTTTTCTTGTACAGTTAAAATCCCCAACTGCTTCCAGACCAGCAGTATGATTTTATCCCAAATAAATTTCTGTTAAGAGTTGAAGTGAATACTTGAAACTCTAATTTTTTTTTTTTAAAGTAAAGATTTAAGAGTGTGGTTTTTTTTTTTTTCTCCTAAGCCTGATGGAGATTTTAACAAAGCACAACTTTCCATGGCTACTGTAAACATACAGGGAATCCATCTGTCCATTTGTTTTTCCCATGACACTTTCATCAGAGGGCAAGTCCCATCAGTTATGCTGTGACCTTCCTACTGATGTTTTGTTAATGACCAGGCAAGAAAAAAGGAGTTTTCTGAACAGAGTTAAAAATTACTGGGCTGTTGCTGTAATAGCTATCATTTGAAGCTACAGTATTGGGAGACATACAAATAAACTAGTTCTAAGACAAAGGAAAGAAAATGAGAAAAAGGGAAAAGAGTAGAAATCCCAGTGTCCTTGCATCTTTCAGAGGTGACAACACTTCTCAGCAAGCAGAAGGATATTTTGACCAGAGTCACTACTTGTTTTACCTTCCCAGCCAAAGTTATCAGTAGCAGTAACAATGACGTTTACTGAAGACTCCACAGAAAGCTGACTAAATCAGAACAACTGCCAGTATCAAAAGGCTGATTTTCCTTCACTCTCCCTGGTACAGTCAGGTGTAGTTGTGCAGTAACAGCTGCCAATTTACTGCATTTCCTGAGAATAAAGAGTGGGGCTAAGAGGGAAGCAAACAAACAATCTAACCAGGAACAAATAAAAATAAGCTCAAGGTCTCTTATATCAATACGTGTCTATATTAGAGTTTCCACATGATATCTCAGCTATCTATATTAAGCCTCTCAGGCCAATCTTCCACTAAATTAAGCTCTTGAGTGGCTTAAAGTTCACATGATTTTTAGAGCCATCTAGGCAGCTATTCTTTCTGTACCTCCTCTATTGAAAGTTTCCTAGTCAGCTACATTTTTCATCTTCAGTTCCAGTTCTCTGATGAAACTTTATATACGTGAAGTCACGTCACATCAGGAAGTACATTTCATCTCTTTTTGAGAAAAAGGATTTCAGAATGAGGCGGGATCAAAGGCAGAAGTATCACAGTTGATGAGAAAATAGCTTCAGTATTTAAAAATCTAACAACACGGAAACGAAAAGGTGAAATACAATCCTATCACTTATAATCCTCAGGTTTTCCCAGTAATTCCTGTACAGCCTCATGATGACTTGAAGGCAAACTGTACTGCTTTCAAAGTCCACATATCCACCCAGTCTTTAACTTCATATCTGAATTGTCTCAGAATAATTCCAACTAGAAGTCCTGGTTAGGAAGGCTAGAAAATGTATTATAAATCAGTCCCAATACTTTTAGTTTTGTTTAAAGATTAATTTATTCTATTTTCTTGCTAGCCTGTAAAGACTGCAAGTTTTAGTACAGACTTACCATTTGTTTTCATCCAAGCTCCCTTCACACACATAAAACCAAACTGTTCACTGAACAAGACCTCCAGTTTCTTACAGCAGCTTTGACATAAGTTTTCTCTGCCTTCAACTTTCCTTCTCAGTACACAGTTTACCAGAAGAAAACAAAATTCATTTCAATTTCACTCCGTTTCACAGCAGTACGTATATTAAACAGCAGCACCTGGGATACACAAAGTGGGGTGTGGGGGGAGTTTAGGGTTTGAGAAGAAGTCTTTTGAAAGTATTTCTTTTAACATGTTCTTTTAAAAAGACTTTCTATGTAAGAACTGAAAATTGCTCAAAACCTGTGCAAGGCAGCTGTTTCTCTGTATTTTAGAGATAAATAAAAAACAGTCAGGACAAATTCTGAGCCATCCTGTGATGAATACAAGCACTTCACTGGAAGTAGACTTATCATAAAGAAAAAAGAAGTGTAGGTACGTTAAGTAAACTTAATGGGAGAAAAATCCATTGTATTCACTATACCTTTGTGTTCTTTATCAGGAAGTGAAATGGGAATTTACAAAAGGAAAAAAAAAAGTGAGTCATACAAAAATGAACAAGGAGAACCCATCAGATGCATTTCGCTCAAAAACACTTTAGATTTTTTTAGTCTAATCCCTATGGACATGGGCTTCTACTAGAATTTAAGTGCAATTCTGTTGCAATGTAATCCTACCAACTAGTGGGGACAGAAGGAGGAGTAAAACGAACCAGCAATAAGGGTATTCTTTCTGCCTAATATGAACTCCATCTCTGTCCAACTACAATTACACTCCTGTACTTCACAACATCATGTTACAGATGCTAAAAGCTCTACAAAAACATCTCGTTTCCTTCCCTTTGCTTTCCTACAATAGTCTGAAAACAATTGTAGCACTGAGATTTTTGAGTGTGTTAAGGATTTTAGGTATTGCAGGTAGTGCTCATCCAAAGCATTTTTATAAAGTTTTAAAATGCAAAGCTTTTCATTAAGAAATGTCAGCTTCCTTCAAGTCAGTCAATCACAGAGCAAGGAACAGGTATCATGGGCATTGCTCCAAAGCTAAAAAGCTCCCGATAGAAAGGCCTTTTAAACTACTTGGCTCCAAGTTGAAATGGGTTTTGTAACTAAGAGGATGTAAAAAGTAAAGCTAGACTTGATTTCTTGTTTTAACTTGATTAGAAGCAGTTGCGAATTTTTTTTTTTTTATGAATTCACTAAGCACACTCACTCTTTTAATGGAGCTCAGACACAGCCAAGTTGTGCAGTAGCAAAAAGATCTAGTAAATAAATCGAGTTATAAAAAGTTGTTCCTTGTTTGATTATAGGAATGAAATGAAGTTGGGGGGAAGAAATCTACATAGCTTTTCTGCCGTCCAGCCACCAGAACACAAGAACGTAACTCTCCAATAGCAACCTAATATTCCAGAGCCATGAGAATTAAACAGAAAAATTGTTCTTAAAAAAAGCTCTACAAAGAAAATAGTTCATACTGTTCATAATTTGAGAATTCATTTTGTTTTGCTTTTTTTTCTGTTTTAAAGTTCTGTTTTTAAATTTAAATACACATAAGAAAAGCAAACCCATACCAGATACAGAAAATAAGCTTAATTAAATGACAACAACCCTACCACAACTTATCTTGTGTTTCAAAGGAAATGCTCATGTCTAAGCTACTTATATTGTAGGAATTTTCATTTTAACCATAGAATGAAGTCCAGGATACCCGTTAGAAAGATATCACTAACAGCATACTTCAGTAAATAGGCTTAGAATTACCAAATTACCTATCAGCATATACAAAGAATAATACACATAGCATATAAATAGTAACACCAGGATTGCCAACAGAAATCAGTAACTAATTGTCCTACAAATATAGGACAATACGAGTATCCCAAATAAGTGCAATTTCTTTGCAGCTGAAAGCCTGCAAAACTGTGCAAGTAGTTCTTCTTGCACTGATTCGTCAGTTCCCACCACAACACATGTTTAACAATATCACAACCGAAGATACCGGACACCCAAAGTAGTTTTATATGTAACCTTAAAAATATTAGCTATTTCAGATTCCTTCCAGTTTATTCTCAAAAAAAAAACCACTTACGGTGGTAGGATTTTAAATAACATGTCAGTTTACCAAGACTAACATTAGATGTGGAGGGAGGGAGGCAGCCACAGTACACAGTGATCCTTGACCCATTCAAGCACAGTACACTGTCAATAACCTACTTTTGAACATCAAAGCATAAGTGTATTCCCCTGCCCCAACAGTCTAAACCCACATCTGAGAACACAACAGCAGCTCAGCTCAGCAGTATTTGAGAAAGACGCCGGGCAACGTTATGCAGTGCAATAGCCGAAAAACAGCATTCAACTAAACTGCTGAGTAAGGGAAAATGAAAAGCACTAAAGCAGCATTTGCCATGTTCCTTTCTTTTGTCTGAGTTAATTTAAAACATGGCTAGCAATACCTCTGCACACACACTACATACATACTACAGTCAGAGCTCAGCTCTAAGAGAGACAAACAGTACTGGGGGATTATGGCTCTGTAGCAGCCACTGCCGTACCTGGTTTTCAACTCCTTTTGCTCCTGATCATCTGCATAGTATTCTTCCTTTCTTGTGTCTCCTTTTCCCCTCCAGAATCTCACCATTTGGCTAGCAGGCTTGCTTTAAGTGTCGCTTCTATTTGTGTTTCCCCCACATGAACAGTTCTTGATGCTGTAAGGTCATTTGAATGCAATTGTAACTTTGGCTCGGGCACAAATTTCCTCACCCTCTCTTGGCAGAGCAGCTGCACAAACTACCAAACTGAATCAAAAAGGGTTAGGCTACTCCTTTTTTCAGTCTGCTGCATTAAAACCTTGATCTCTTAAATCACTATTACAATATCCACATTCTTAACCATGTCCAAAATTTTTAGTTTGAGCACAAAGCAGTATAGACAACCATACACAAAAATCCTCTGGACAGAAGGGATGGTAGGAAATCTTTTCCTTTTAAACATCACATAAAAAGCATCAACAGGGAAGGGTATACCATCATGAGAACAAAGCAAAATGTTTCCGGAGTCTTCACAAAAGTAGTAAGGTTTATCTACAGAGCAAAATAAAGCAGTACTTTGAAACTATATACACCTCAAAAGACAAAGGCTTTCTGCTGGAAGTCCTGAAACACTGGTAAGAGAACAGACCTATGAGCTACAAGTACTCCATCAAATTAAACCCCTTTTTTGCTGAAATTACCCTTCAAAGTCATGACTGTTGCTCTTCTCAAAATGGCATTTTTGTGTAGGGTATGACCTGACACCTCAACAAACTTCTGAGATTTAAGAATCTGGAAATATTTTATCATTCCTCAAGAAAACTGCAAGCAATTTACTTTCTCAACTTCTCCTCCAAGAGAAGCCACAAGAGTTCTTCTCAGCCAGTCTCCTGTTTCCTCACATTAAGGACAGGTTTGCCATTACAGCCACCTCTTCTCCCAGACCGATCCATTCCTAAGTGTCAAAACAAAGGATGTGTAAACATTGTCTTCCGGGGTAAGGCCGCATCAAGGATAAACTTCTGAATCTTTGCAGACATGAAATGCAACTCCCTCCCTGAAAAAGCTATTCAAAACCAGATGTTCCTTCAGACAAAAAAACAAATAATGTTATTTTAAGCATTTCTCATCTGATTTTGCTTATTAGAAGTCACCTCCCTGATCATGTCTAACTAAATAGATTTTTAAAAGTTCAGTTGTAATTAATCAAAAGATTCACACCTGCATCAATGGTTATTTACAGTGCTTCTGATTTCATCAAGCTTTTGGCTGCTGACAACTCAACTCTAAGCAAAACTATCCTTTTACAAGTCCCCTCCAACCCAAGCCATTCTGATTCTATGATTATTCTTCAGTTCAAAACTGAGCATAACTGTATGGCTGGATAACATCCACCTTTTAAGATACATAAACTGTCATTTATTGTCAGTGAAGCTGCAGGTATTCCCAGTGCCTTTTCACATCACTGTTTTCCTGTTTCACAACAGTCCTGACTCCAAGTTTTAACATACTAAAGTGCAGAACTGTTCCAAGTATCAGGCTATGATTACAGCAGACTGAAATTCACCATATGGTGAACAATGGATTTGACGAGGTGATTTACATTTGCAAATATAATTCTATTCCCATGTGCACTTCTGTACTTCATCTTCAACCTGTACTGAAACACCTGCAATAAAAGAAATTAAATTTGAACCTGATAGTGAAGCAATAAGATTTAAAGTAAAAACAAATAAAAACATCTCACACAGAGCTGAAGTTTCCTTTCTTCCCAAAGAGTGCAAAAAAGAAAAAAGGAAGGAAAGAAATACAGTAGTAGGCCTTCAGCAATCAGTTAAAGACAATCCAGAACAATTGCAGCAATACGCAAATACAGCACTTTCAGTGGTCAGGGAAGGGAATAAAATACTCTTTTAAAGGCTGAAATTGCAGAGAAAAGTGTTTCTTTTCAGCAACGTGCAGAACTAAGAGACAGATTTCCTGTTCATACCCTTTCTGTATATGTTGAGATTTCAACAGGTGTTTCCCCAAAATCACAGCAGGTAATAAAGTATCTTGTGAAAATCTATTTTTTTGTTTTCATTAATTTTTAAGTTTCATCGCAAAATAGCTTTTCTGAGAACTAAGAATTTTTCAACCAACACTTTTCTTTCAGGTTTCCCAACGAGTCCATGTAACTACCACCTCCCATCTGTCTTGCCCACGTATCTTCAGCAGCAGGAACATTTGCTGACACCACAATCAAGAATGAACTGGCAGTAAGATTATTTATCCTCTGCCAGACTGTGCCACTGTTAAATATCTAGGGAGATAAATTGGGATTTAACTCCAGTTGACTGGCAACTAAATCTTGTCTAGGTATAGACAGATAAAGGCTATTCACACACAGATTTTTATGAGGGTACCTTGCTGATGCAGTACAACCTTCAAAGCCTCAAGACATTAACCAAGTGTCTCCTGCCTACCCATAAAACATTGTGTCAACATAGTAGCAACAATCCAGCAATGCACAGCCTATGTCATCCATCTACTCTCACTACACATCCTCAAGACTGTCTGTTTTGTGATAGTACTGCAGTTACTTAAAGTAACTCAAGTCTGCTGTCTGGCACATCTATTTTTTGATAGTCCATTTGCTATGGGAAAAAACTCTCCAAACAAAAAAACCCCCACCTTTATAATAAGCCTAGGTACAAAGCACAAAACTTCTTTATTTCCTTTACCTACAATGTATTTCAATTAAATGTTTCTAAATTATTTTATTTTATTAGTTTTCAATTTAACTTTCACTACCATCTTAGTTTGGTGGTAAGGAATGAAAAGGTCATTGTCTTCAAAAATAATCTAGATAGATTGGAGGAAGGAGTCACTTATCTGTGACAATAGCTAGTGTTGTTTCACTAATGCAAGGTAATAAAAAGCTTGTCCTTTGAAGTAACTGGTATTAAGCACAGTGAGCGTGAAGATCCAAACTGAAATGATGGACCAAGAAAGTTTACAGAGAAAACTGTGGATCATTTTTCTAGTGAAGGATATCCCCTACACTGCCCTTTCATACCCACACAAGCAAGTATGTGTTTAATCCGAAATCCTCCCCCGGCAGCTTCTCTGAAAACACTGTACGTAGGCAGGATAAATTATTATTCAGAACTAGAACATTTGGAATGTGTCTCAGCTTTTCAGATACCCAGGCATAGTCAGCAAAGAGCAGATCATTCCCTGAGCAAGTGGGCAGCATAGTAGACTGTCTTCATATTAAAAGTTATATGGCTACTATAAGAAAGCTGTAAGCCAAATATAAAATTCAGAATTTATACAAAAACATTTAAGCCAAATACAGACAAAGTTCAGAATTAATCTAGAGAGATTTAAGATCTTGAAAAATAGGCTTGAGGAACACAGGAATTGTTTCCACCTTCCTCCTCATCTAATGCACATTTGTGGTGTAGCATCAAAGTAAGCTAAAAGCAACTCAACCTCAGAAGCAAGACTAAAACAAAAGCAGCTTGTTCCCCACATACTCCTCTTCTGTCCTGGCAAACCCACACCACAAGAAACAAAAACCAAAGCAACCACCATCCACACCCCCTCGCCAAACAGACAACTGAAGAAAAACACGCAGGCCTTTTACCAATCTGCACAATATAGACACAAAAAACCCCTGGGGGCAGAAGTAGAAAGCAACAGATCCTTCCCTGCCTCATTTTTGTCTCGTATCCCTATGGCAGTACCAAATTCACCTCCATAAATGATTTACACGAAAAGGTCACCCCGCTGAATTCACCTGTCCAGACACCCAGCAAGGAAAGTTTTCCTGAGGATTAAAACAAACCAAAGACACACTGAAGTCTCCTCCCCGCCTGTGTCCTCTTTCCCTACACACAGTGTGCTCACTCCACACATCCACCCTACACAACACACTAGTAGCTGCAAGTGTGTCTCCACATCATGTGTCAAGTAAACAAGTGATTTCCAGTTTGAATCAACCACTGTGGGACATTCTTCTTATTTAAAAATGGAAAGAACAGGTTCTTCCTTACTCTAGAGCATGCAAATTTTCTTCCTTTGAATTACATCAAACAATTCATGCCTAGGTTTTACAACATATACTAGCACGAACAAAGCAGGACGTTTACACTTAAAAGGAACATTACCTTTCAGTATTAGTGTGAAAGGACAGAGTAGAAGACAAGCAATGATGTTTACACGGGGTATCTGAATGAAAATGGCTCTTAGGGAAGAGGAATCATTTGAGAGTTTAGCATACATTTGCCAGACTTCAACAGGCACCCATGCCAGGGACCTGCAGGGACTGGCTGAGGAGCAGAGATCAGAGCCAGGTACAGCCAGCCTGCAGTAACAGGCAACAGCTGCAGAGGGCTGCATCAAACATTCAGTGCATCTGTCTCTATCCACATGGGAGCCTCATTTTCCAGATGGCAAACAGGTACGGAAGACTGTATGGCTTTTTTCTGAAATCAGTTTAAAGAAAGGCAGACAGCACAAACTGAATAGATTGTCAGCTGGTTTGAAATCAGAACCGGCTTGGTGACATCCCGAATATACTAAAAGCCCCCAAGACAGTGTCAGGAGGTTCCCAGTAGAAAAGCAGACAGCATGCATATGCTGTCGCTCCCTCAGGCCCAAATTCCCCCTGACTCCAAATCTGTTATTAAATACTGCCTGTAAGTATTAAAACCAAAATATTTCAGAATAGACATTAGATTAAAAGCAAAGACAAGTATTCAATATTTATGTTTTCACCCGCAATTCTACAAAAAAATGAAGGTAAGTGGTGTTTTGCGGGCAGATTGCTAACATGAGAACTCAGCTGCTACTTGTATTTTAACATTACCAAAGACAATTCCAATTGACCCCTGTATGACTCTCAGCAGCCTAACCCTTTGTTCAGGTTGCATCTGGCAATCCAAAACACTAAAATCATCTCTTCATTTTTCAAATGGCATCACTGAACCATCACAATTATTAAGAGTTTATGTAGCAGTCAAATCAACCAAGGATCCAATTCAGCCCTCGGTTACAGGCTAGTAAATCCAGTTAGTATAGCTGCATTAGTTTGGGTTTACACAACAGTAATAGTGTAGTGGAGTAGAACATAAAACTGAAAGTTACCAATTAAAAGACAATTTAACATTTTGACTGCTTAACTTTAAAATTTTCAGTTGGTTGGGACTTGTAAACACAAAATCTCCACCAAGAAAAGTATCCTTATCAGTGCGACAAGCTAAGCTAAATTACTTATACTCCAACAATCCCATCTAACCAAACATATCCACAGAACATGTAACCTCTCCGTTTGACAGCCCAGCGTTGTATTCAGATATGGCACCATTTAATTACAAAATGGATTGCTACAAGAGAATAGGACAGTTAACTTACTGCTGTTTAATGAGCACGCTCTTGTTAGTTGTGAATACATTCACTGTACTCATTAAATCAGGAGGCACTGGAGTTCTGAATACATCATTAAAAGGATCCAGTAATGCTGCTGCTTTGTTCAGCATGACTACATGCTCTGCTTGACAGTTGGAAAATGAGCAAGACATGTAAGTCCCTTCCTGTTGGGCCAGCAGATCTAATTTTAAACTAGGACAAGGGAGAGAGAGTGGGAGATCTGCTTCTTCAGAGCTCCACTCATTTAAGAACACAGATTTCTCTTCCTACTGCTGACTTGAAGCAGTAACATGTTCAGTACTGTGAGACAGCAATAAAAAGAAGTGTCAAGCTTTTTGTTTGCAGGAGGGGGGCTATTTAAAAAATAAATAACTAAATAAAAAACCAAATTCACAGTTCATTTTCAATACACTCAAATGAGTGTGCATTAATCTATCCACCTGTCAATTAGCAAAATGAACCTTCATAAAACAAATACACATATACCCCTAACATGGCAGTTCCCACACTATCTACAGTATATTGATTAAGGCTGAGGTAGGAGTGAAACCAACTAATAGGCTCCTGTACATTCTCACAGAGAAGATTTAGAACATATGTTCAGTGAGAGGATGAGTTTTAATCCATCTACCCACCAAGATACACACCCACATGAGAACCTGTATGTCTAAAGCATTTTAGACTTACAGAGAAACTAAAATATAACTGTCAACTGTTCAGCTCAAACCCATTGCATAGGAGCATTTTCTACCAAAGGAGGTATGTGAACCAACATCACTGACAACATCACTGGGGTTGCAGGGAATCCTGGAAGTTAAGATTTAACAAGCACAGCTGCTTCCTCTAGCACATCCTTGGAAGGGGAAAATGCATTTCTGAAACATGTTTATAACAAACCTTCCTTCTCCCACCTCATGCACAGAGAATCGAACGGGTTGCTAAAGTTCAGAACCGGGGGGAGCTGACCGAGGCTTGATACTCTCAGTGCAAGGCTGTGCAAGACTCAAGCACTTTAATCCAAGCAATTATTTTCCAGTTAAAAAGCTGCTGATACTTTAAGAAGGTATATAAATACTGAACTCTAGTCCAAAAAGGACTGTAACCTCTGAAGGCAAGCTTAATGCCACAAGCACATTTACCCCAGCCTCCTCCCATCACGCAGACATGACAGTTCACCTCCTACCTGAGAAAAACATGTTCTAACCAGTCATGTTAGCACATTAGGACTCTGTTTGCTCCAGGCTTCAGAGCAAGCCCTCTGGAGCTCATCAAGATACAAATTTTCTCAGTTTTGCCAACAAAATAATCTTCAGGAAAAAATCCTTCTGATTAAGCAGTCAGGCTTAATGCAACATGTCATGACTAATCCTCTTAAATTTTCTCTGGATCCCACACTGTAATCTCAGTAACACAGGAGAAACTGTTCTTTTCATAGGAGCTATGTGACTGTGTGGACTGTCACCATCTTACTCAAATAGCAATTGATTACTCACTGCTATCAACTCAAGTTATCAACACACAGGTTTCAGTACTTGGTCCCGTTTACTTGGGGTGCAACCACACAGCAAGACTCTCAAATGACCAGGTACAAGCTGTAAAACAGCACTCATCCGCATCAACCACCACACCTGGGGCCACATCTCATTGCTCCCTGCAGTGCAATACATAGATGCACTCAGCTCTTTTATACCATATTGTGGAAACATCCTGCAGAACTACCTGGCTCTCCAATGGTTTAAAGTAACACCATTACCAGAAGGTAGAAAGATGAACAGTTTGGGGATAGAGACATCAAAAGGCAGAATCGCAGTCAGACTAGATCTAGAGATGTATCCCTTATCAGAAATATGCACCTACAAGTGGGTCATAGCACTTGATTAAAATCCCAGTTCACTGACATAAGAAGAACAACAACAAAAAAACAAAACACGAAAAACCTTTAGGTCACCAACACTGTTTTCTTGGTGTCAGATAAAACAATGCAGAGAATGAGTATTCAGATTTTCTGATCAATGGTATGGTCTGTTCTTGTAACATCCAGAACGAAGCATGCACAGAGAAGATGCATGCTAAAGGCATGAGAGCCCCAATAAGAACTGCACATTAGATTGCTTAATTTGGGTCCTGTTCTCTTTAGTCATACTAAAAAGCTCTGTATGAGAGAGCTCTCTGATTAGAATTCAAAAGTGAGAGATGGACACATAAAAATTAACAAATAATAAACTCACCAAGTGTTGCATTTTCTTCCCTTAGTGCTTAACACAGGGCAACTCATGAACAATCTCAGTTGGTTTAACTCAAAAAACACTACACACTTTAATGACAGAAAGGAAAAGATGATACCCAGGGAATTGTTTAAACATTTGCTGCTTAGCAACAACACACTTCCATGGCTAAACACCCCGTAACACATGAGGTATAGAGACATACTTGTTACCTATTATAAATAGTTTGCATTCTTCAGCTCCTTCTGTACTTTTGGTCTGCCATTTAGTCAGACTTGCATCTTCCTGGCAGATACCTCTCTTTTGCATTTTGTTCAACAGAAAGCATATCAGAACTCCACAGAGTACTAAGCAGCTTGTGATTTATACTTTGAGGGTATGTCAACTGGTTAAGTGACTTCCAGAGAGAAAACAAATTACACATTCAAAACAAGACACACACATACTACTATGACAACAAAAAGAAAGAAAAAACCATGCTTTTCTTCATGCCATGTGCTGTATCACCATAACATAGTCAGCAGTAGTTCTGTTCACAGACTTTAATCTCATTATTAATACCTATTCGCTCTGCGTATATTACATGTTCTCTTGTGTCTCATCACCAGCATTCAAAATCTTTGCAGGTACAGCTTTGCATTATATACATACACAAAAAGTAATATAACAAGGGCCCCATCGAAATGGTGGTGGTAAAGAAAATAAAAAACATATACTTGAATGGCAAAACACGTGCACTTCCAAACTTGAGTCCAGGCTAGCACCTCAAGTCCTCCTTTTCAAGGAAAGCACTTGTATTTACTCTCATATGAACACATTTTTTGTTCTTGTTTCAAATACTTCAAACTGGTTTTTAATACATTCAAGTTAACACAAATATCTTGTCCAGCTACACAGGAAAAAAAAAGAAAAAAAAATGTTAGTTCAATGGGAAAAACAATTTGTCAGACATTTCTTTTTCCGTGTATTCCATTGGACCATATGTGGGGGCAGGAAGAGAGCCTAAGAACATCTGCCATAGACTTTAAAACCCCTAATAATAACACAGCTGGTGTCCTCAGCCTAATGATCTCAGCATAGACTCATGTGGCCACTCCTGACTCCAGCCCCCAACCCAGGCAAAGCAGAGAAACACTCAAGGGTTGGACACATTCATTCATTCTTAACCCGATTTGCATTTCACTAAAGAACCAACACAGAAAGCAAACTGAAATCCTTACATTTCGAGCAGTTCAACAGTCACTTTTTCCAAAGGATTTCCCTATGTTCCTTTCATTCAACTCCAGTTTAGCAGTATTCCATAAACTGAAGCTCCTCAACAAAGTAACTGCAAATCTCAGGGATCCAGGGTTAGAAAAATAAAATGCTTAACTGCACTTAACTGTACTACAGAGGTGGTGTTTGGGCTTTTTTCTCCCACTAAACTCATGGACTATCTTCATTCCTGTCCCTTTAGTTTACTTACAAATGAATGTTTCTACCACCTTTCCTTTAAACATGTTCCAGAGTGCCGGTTTATAGATGAGAAAATCCATATTCCAAAGAGGAAAAAAAGAAAGGCAGCAGAGCACAGAACTCAGGATACGAAATTGTTTTAGCTCAGACAGTGTTGACGTTGGGCACTAACAGGTGCTATCATCCAGATGTTTTAGGGAAATGTCTAGGGTTTTCCATGCCCAAAGGATGCAGTTCTGTGAAAGGAGGAACAAAGAAAGCAATGTTTGGGTGGGGGTGAGGCACCTGAGAGTTTAATGAAACTTCAGTCCACACTCTGTCCCCTTTACTTTTTCATCTATTAAAAATAGAGTAGGTAGGTTCCAGCAGTCAACAGTCTTGAGTTAAGTTTAACATAAGGAGTGCAGGTGGACCCATGAAAGGCACGTTGAGTCACTGGCAAAGCACGAAGAGGTGGCTACTTTAGCAAATTGCTGTATCCACAGTAACAACAGACCAAACACTGAACTCCAAGAACAACCTATTTAATCAGACTACTCTAAAATGCCAATATGTAACTCTAATATCCTCATCAGAAAATGTTTTCATTCTTGTTTCTCATGAGGGAGAGAGGGGAGAAAAATCCCAAAAGCAGAGAAAGGCAACACTTCATAAATTCCACACTGTCCAAAAATATTGGCTCACTTAAAATAAGAGACATTTAGCAGATATTCGTTCTTAATCTGTACCACATCACCGAACAACAAAGGGAAAGAGAAAATACAGAGCAAGTTACTTATTAACTTTATATAAAAGCACCAAAGTCTGAGAAAGGAAAATACACTAGAGCAGCCCACTTACAGTAATCATTTTGGCTGTGATGAACATACTTACAGTCATGCATCAGCCTTACTCCTTCTACTACTCTCTACCTGATCTGTAACTTCTCTCTTCTCTCAGAGCTCTAAGATCAAGACACATTTTAGGTAGCATTTTTAAATCAAGACCATAATTGAGCTATTAAACTACACACATGCTCTTAATTCTGACTTAACTATGAAACGTACATTTTAAGGAACTAGGCAAATTGTCTCACCTTTTCAAACAAAATCTAAACATCAGCAAGAATTACATCAATGGAGAAACAAAAACCTGCAGCAGAAGAGCATCTATAGAAAGAAAAGATACAGCCTCAAACAGCATCAGTTTGATATAGGCTCAATTCCAAAAACTGTACAACACAACTACCAACAGAAGGCTATGTCTATGTGGTCATGCTGTAGATTTCTGACTGCAAATACGGAAAACCTGCTTCATTCCCACTTTAAACTCCAACTGGGGAGCTCACTGTGCAATGGCAGCAACAGCTGTGTCCCAAGTGTTGACTGTGGCCATAGCGAGTATCTGGGCTGGCACCAGTAATGAATTACACTGCTTTTTAAAAATAAGTTTGACATCAGACCCATTAAAGAAGTCTACTGTTGCTGTGCTGTCGCTTGTGTAACAGATACAGTAGCTACATATAAGACACATGATGCCCTTGAACTTGGCAGAAAGGGCCACTGTTCACAAACCATAATCTCTCAGAGGCACAAACAATTTGCAGAACTAACAAAGTTCTCCTGTGTAACTGCCCATAACTGCTGGCTTGGAGCAGGCACATACATACCTACTGCTGTCTCCAGATTTTGTTTCCTCACTTGCTACAGGCCCAAACTTCTTTTCCCTTTATCTCTGGTGCTACATGTAGCTCCAAATCCCATGTGACAGAAAAAAGGTAGAGACAAGGAGTCCTTATAAGCGGGTTAGTACTTCCACACTTCAGAGAGACTGATGCTGGCTATCTGCACTATTTCAGCCAATACAACAATAACTGCACACAATTTCCACGTTCTCAGCCTTGCTCTACTCACAAGATCTGGCTACTGATCAGGAAAGGGCCAGGAATCTTCACCTGCATGCCTTCTAGCCATCTGCATGCTACGTCCTTCCTCTCAGGAATTTGTAATTTATCCAGAAAACAGTTTGCTCTTCCTGAGTATTCCAGCATGTGCCTTTATTAAACAGCTGTCCTGACAGAACCCGTGTTTTTCTATTCAGGAAGCTACAGGCTGGGGTGCAAGATAAGTAAGTCTGTCATAGGACAAAGACAGACACAATGCAAACATTGTATAACTGCAAAGTACAGTCATTGGTAGACACAGTTACCACAACCTGTAATAATTCCTGCTTGGCCTGATTCCCATCTCTCTGGAAACGTGTCTCTGACAGCACTGTTGCTCACAGTCTGTGCAAGATTGGGGGTGGATGAGGGAGCTGTTATAACATGATAAACTGATCACAAAGCTCATAAATAACATCAGATCACAATGCAGTTATAAAGTAGATTAGAGGCCTTCCAAATTACAACTATACTAGATTAATGAGACAGTCTGCTTTACGCAGCCTTAATATTCAGAATTACAGTTGGATTCACGCCAGCTATCATTTTATATAAAGAGATGATAGGCTCCGGTGAAAACGACTTGGTTAAACTTAGCTCAAAGAGTAAGAAACCCTTGAAGCACACACCATGCAATAGTTATCTATACCATTAGGTCTGAATCTTGTGCCAGTTGATATCCTCATCTTGATTAACTATCAAAAAAAAGAGTTAACAGAAGTGGATAGCACACTCATATTACTGCAACTTTGTACTGAGTTGGACATACTTTGTATACAAGAAGCAAAACCTGGACAAAATACCCAAGATAGCACCACTATGCTAACTGCATTTACCAGCACCGAGCTGAGACAGGTTAACAGACTAAATCTTCCTTCCTGTTTACAACTCCACAGCAAACTCCCCCATTTGCAATTCTATCCTTCTAGGTACAAATGTTAGTCCAAGGACAGCATCAGTGTTGCCAAGAAATACATTTGCTCCTTTCCTACCTTCTCATTAAGCTGTACTTTGTCACAAAATATTATACCCCAGGGCACAATGAGAAAGTGGAAGCATCAGTTCTTAAGTATTAGAAGAGCCACCTGCAAGTGCAGAAGACAGTTGTTTCATGCTCTCATTTGCTTTGTGATCATTTGGAAGTATGCAACTATAAAAGCTCCAAAAAGAGTAAAACGAACACACAGTGGGCACAGCTCACATCAGCAGAGATCTCTTAACCTGAAGGTCATATTGTCAACACTACAAATGTGGGAGCAGCTGCTGACATTTTAACATGGTCCCTATATTGCAGCATGCGAGATCCAGGAGACTGTAATTCAGAGACACATTTGAGGTGTCAAAGATTCCAGACTCTGTCAGGAATTCCAGCCTCTTTTACCTCCATAGCTGAGATACTGTATATACTACCCATACTCAGCCAGATTGCCCTACTGTATCCAATAACACTGATTCAGGGTTTTTTGTTTTGTTTTGTTTCTAATCATAAAGCAAGAAGCCCAGAGGTCAATATAGGATTCCAAGACAAAATACTGCCCATTTTGGAACATATATCAGGTCTTGTAATGTAATAGATCCTTCCAAGTCCTACTACCCCTCCCTCAAAATACACCCACCCACCCGATCACTGTATTCCTTCCTCCTTCTCCACCTTTTTCACTTCAGGTGGGGTAAGGGGGATCTTCAGACAAAAAGCAACAAGTAACAACCTGCTTTAAGCCTTGTGAATCAAGTCTGGTTTTGCTGTTCTAGAGTGTACATTGCAAACTACACTGGATCTACACTCACTTTCTTGTCTTCTAGAATTCTTTTCCAAAAGAGCAAAGATAACCCACAAGACACAAAAAGCAAGCAAGCAACCAACCCCTTTAAAATCAATAATCCACATCTTCATGATTTGGATTTTACTTAAGGAACCATTCCTGAGTTACAAGGCCTATTCCACTTCTCATAATTGACAGGCATTTATATCTGTAATTACCAGTTTCCAGCTTCTATTAAAATCTATTCTGCAAAATGTTACTGAATCCACTTGTTCAGATATGCCCTTTTTAAGGTCAGTTTTAACAGGCATTGTATGAAGGTTTTGTTGGACAGTTATATATATATATAACATGCAATACAGTTAGGTAACCCATCTTCTTTTGGCAACCACAGCAAATTCTTGGTATCTTTTGTGAAAAGACATTTAGAAAAGAAATTTATAAAATAGTTATTTGGGTTTGGGGTTTCCTTTAAGAGCTAAATCTTAAATAAGAACTTATATGCATTTTATCAGTTCCTTGTTTGCTAATTTTTGTCTCTCAAATGCCCATTACGTCCAAGAACTTTACAAACCATTAACTGATACCCTGAAGAAAAAAAAAAATTGTCAATTTCTCTGTTTGAGCTTTCCTAAACGAGGAGATAATGGAAACTCTGTAATATTTGACATACGAAACAAAGCCAGAGAAAATGTATGGAGAAAAAGAAGATGAGCCAAAATGTCAGAATTCATAAAAGATGCTTGCAAATGTCTTCAGTGCCCTTAAAGAAAAACTAATGCCTTAATATTATGAGAGCCCAAACTCCTTTCACTTCTCTGGTGGTAACTGACTATATCCATAAAGTGCCCAAAGCAGTCCCTCCCAAAGTCTGTTCTTTAGCTTCACATATACTCAGCTCCAAGTTGACACATTGCTGTATTACAGGTTTTCTATCACTACACAAACAACAGTTTCCAGTTAGAAATCAGGGCAATCAGGAACCACCAGTTCCCATTCAGAAGAGAAATTAATTACCTGTTGTAGGATTCACACCAGAGCCAGGACAGGCTGAAGCCCTGTTCATACTTTCCTAATATCTGAAGTTCAAAGTAAGTATTTTATAGCTGCTCAGCCTAAGAGTTCACCAAATTTAAAAAAAAAAACACCCCACCCAAAAACTTTTACCACCCACATTATAACAATTTCTTGCTTACCTTTTCCAGAGAGAGGTCTGAGGAACAAAGAGAACACAGTATTACATCTGCTGTAACAAGTCATGTCATAGACTGATCATGTTCCTGACCATGCGGCCCCTCCTATTTCCTCTTACTCATTTTTCCCGCTACAATATTATATCATGTTTTATCTTGAAGTTATTCCTGCTGGTCACAGGATCAAAACAATAGGCTTGCTCCTAGGTGCATTTAGGAATTTCCTCTCAGCCTTCTTGACAAAGTAATTAGTGCTAATTTAACAGATAAGAGACAGGATAGGGTATTCAATCCTCCCCATGCAATTCTGCTAACCAAGATTACTAAAATGATGTTGGCGGCTTTCTTTCATTAAACAAACAAACAAACAAACAAAATCCAAAACAAAATAACACCCCAACAAACCACAGAACACAAACTCCCACACAACTAATAAATTCCATTTTGATGGCATTAACTCGTATTTTTAAAGAGACCTGTATAATTTAATGCCCACAGGTTGAATACAAGGTGTGGTATTTTACACCTAAAGCAAACTAAACACTAATTGGCCTTGCCTGGACATTCCTGCGTTACCTTTGTGCTATCTCCACCATTCATGTAACTTCCTAAGAAGGACAAACTGGCAAAAAAACTAAAGAAATCAAATTAATTTTTCAAACCATGTTTTTCCAATTGGCCTCCCTGGCTTATTTCCCAGCGGCTAACAGTCAGTGTGAAAGATCTGTGGACAAAGCAGTAGAACACAGAGCTGGTGTCAAGGCAGGACTATCCCCACCAGAGATGGCAAACTGAGCCCACACTACTCTGGCTGCAAAAGCATAGCCTTCAGGCACATGCTTCCACAGGCACTTCTAGCTAATATTAGTGTAGGCTGTCCTGAAAGCACACTCTCACCCCACTGCACACTTATCCTGAAACCATATAGCCCTGTTGCTCCTTTTTCCTCACAGAGATATTGATGCTTCTACCACTCCACATCAATGTCATCAGGAGTGCAACCTGGTTGGAAAGGCTAAGCCAAGGGAATGGGGGAGTCAAACCACTGAACAAAGGCACTGTGTTGGCTTCAGCTGGGAGGATTTTCAAATACTGGTGTTGCAATGCATTCTTCCAAGCTTAATTGACAAGAAAATAATCCCTGGTGGGACTCAAACCATCAATCCACTAACTGGTGTGGGTGCTTAATCACGACACCACAGGGCTGAGGGACACCACTAGGTGCAGAGCCAGAATTTACATATCCTACACAAGCATCAATTAACCCAAGACTTGGCAGCAAAGGCCTTCCCTGCAGTTACAGAGAGGAGGATTGTTTTCCCAGACAAATTCAATAGCCATGTGAAACTGATGCTGAGAAGCTGACTGGCAACAGAAGAGCCAAGAAAAATCTTTGTTCTTTTTGAATTCATCCCTATTGGAAGAGCAGCTCTGCTAGATTTACAAATCCAAGAAAGAATCCATTTAGTCCATAATAATCCATTATTAATTGGTAGAATGGAAGAAAGGTCAGCCTTCATCCCAAGACTTTTTAAAAGGAAAAAGTTAACTATGATGAACAATAAGGATTATTTAAAAGTACAGTTTTGTCCACCTGAATTGAAATCTCTGTCTAAATATCAGTGGAGAAGTCATGTGAAATTTTTTTTTAAGGAAGCATCAGTTTTACTTTAGCAAATCAAAGAAACTGATTTCAGTTCTTTATTCTTACTGTAAATATTCACATAGATAAATATAATGCATTCCATATTACTTTTTGATAAAAAACCTGAAGCATTCAGAGTCACATTTCATAGAGTTATATGCATACTGCGAGTTGGAAGGAATCTTAAAGGTCAACTAGTCCAACCCCTTTGGGGTTGGGACACCTTTCATTAAACCAGGTTGCTCAAAGTCCCATCCAACCAGGCCTTGACCACTTCCAGCAACGCGGCATCCAGAGCTTCTCTGTGCATATCATTTAATGTCCTATAATTATGATAAATTACCTGTCATCGGGTTGCATCAACAACCATTTGGGAACAGGAATAAGACACAAAATATCCCTCAAAGAATGAAATAAGATCATAATAAAATCATGCACGCTAAATTTAAGAAATCCATTCTCATATTCAGCATCCATACCCAACATGCAGTGACATCAATCTACCTTTTCCACCAGGGCTGAGCAGCTCTTCATTAGTTAGGTAACTACCGTGAACTGCTAATTCTATGATTATTGCCTTCAAATGACACTTGATTATGATCTTTGCCCTTACATACAAACATTTCTAGATTTAATACATTACTCATTCCACAAAAGTTATCAATTTATTTTTAAAACAGCAATACCCCCATGAACAAAACAAAAAAGATTCCTGTCCTTTTTCACCAAGTCAAAAATCATATTTTCTCTCCTCTCTTTCTTGCTGTTCAGTATAATAGTAAAGAGGGACATCAATAAGAAAACCTTCCATTTTTCTTCCTTTATGTCAACATACAGCAGGTGTCCTCTGAAAGTTGATAAATAACACAAATGGGTGCCATGTTTACTCTTGGAGGGCGGATGTTTGTAAGTCAGGCTCAAAAAACTCAGACTGACTAACCTTGAACATTCATCAGTGGGCAAAGTGAGGTGACTGTGTGTCTTAGAAGTGCTGTGCTCCCAGCCTGTGAAATGCCAGGCTCCCATTTTGAACACTGATCTTTTTCATAGCAATATCCCATTGTCAGCTAAATAGTCCATCACTTTTACTGAAGGCAAAAGGAACACAGAAATTTCACTAAAATAAATTCTGCAAAAGTAGCATCATCTTATCCTGCACAAGCCGTCTGCCAGATGCATTTAAAACTTGTGTAAAATGCACTCAAATTACTTGAGCAAGTCATACACTCCTCAGGGAAAGCAAAGTCTTCTGGCACACCTGGAGTTTTCCTTTTGTAAGAGAATTAGTAATGTACACTATCAACCTTAGTAATGCACAAAAAGAGAGTGCAGGTGTGGCACATGTCTACTGAGGTGGCTGCCTGTTTCACATACCCTGTCAGGCCCTAAATAGCTACAGAGTGTGCCAATCCACTAACCCCAAGAGACTGATAGGCTTTTAACAGAGATTCACAAGAAATGGATTTAATTCTAGTACTGGCATCAATTCCTGAATTACCTCAGTCAAATGTTTTGATCTTGCTGCCTCTCTTAATCCATTGCAAAGTAAGAGAAGACTGATTTTTCTGATTCATGAATACTTAAACTCAGTTCATTAGAAGTTCACATTGAATATTTTGCAGCTTTTTGCCCCTTGCAAAAGGGCAAAGTGTTTAAGAAAGCTGCATTTGCCTGAGGTACAACAGTTCCTAAATGAAACCTCATTTAGTAGATAAAAGCAGTACAAGTGAATGTCATGGAGAAATCAATGTTCTCTGCAGAAAAAAAATGATAGCATAACATACATCCAATAGCAAGACAGTAGAGACCTCTTTGGACTTTGGGACAAAGCACTCTGCCAGATAAACTGAATATTTAACTTTCCTCAGCCTTTTCGTTCTAAAAGCTTTTGATGTGTTGCAAAAATACAGTTTTTGAGAAAGCTGCTATGAAGTAAAATTCAAGTGAACAAATACAAGAGTGATCAAAGGTTACAAACATTTCAGATTAGAAAAGCACTTCCAGTTGAGATTGCCTTGTATTGGAAATGTGTGGCTCTCAGGTCAGTCACAAGTCACTGGGTCAAGCTGTATCATGCTTATCTGCCACCTGACAACATTAAATGACCCTCAGGAAACAAAGGCATAAAGGACTGACCTTGATATGGCCTTCACACGTGCAGGTTTGCAAAATTCATTACAGGACCAAAGACTCCAAGAAGGTCATGTTTTTGGTTAATGCTGGTCTCCACCCCCTTCATAAATTCCTGGAAGTGAACATTACTGCAGTATTACCCAAACACTACAGAAGCCTACCATTCCTTTCTGACAGCAGTGCAATTTGAGACTACAGCCAAAGACCTATCACAAGAAAACATGTCAAAAGAAAGTCTGACTTCCACTTTACATCAACAGTGCTTACTACATCCTCAGAAATAGCTAGTATGATCAGACACGGCTGCAGAGAAAGCAATTCCATTTAAAACAGGTTTAAAGGACAGTCTGAGGACTTTAACATTGTTCCAATGTCTTCCAATTCTGCTCATTTTACAGGTACCACTGTGGCAATAGGTTTGCATGGACTTGAACTGCAAGGTTTCTGCTTAGTGCAGGAGTGTCTGGAGCTCTCTTGCAAAGCATGCAAATGTGCAGTATCTGATAGTGAAACCAGGCTTTCTGGGACAGCCAATGTTGTTAGCAACACAAGCTCCACTTACGTAAACATTAAAGAGGACAGTAGAAGTCCTCGTTTCCCACAAACAGCAGACATTGACAGGATTTTTTAAAAAAATACCTCTCTCTTGAAACAAAATTGCACTTCAGCGTCTCCTAGGACACCGAATTGTGGCTACCATCAGACCATAATTCATGCAGAGTCCTGATTTGCTTGAAATTAGATTCCAATATGACATTACCAGCACCTGCCTTTAGAAAGACAAAACTTAGGATTTATTTATTTATACATAAATTCTGCATAAAAATGCACTAATTCATTCCAATTTAGAGTAGTCAACTAAGCTCTTCAAAGAGGCGCACGTAACTAATTCAATGTATCCATAGTTTTCATTCTTCCCCTCTAGGCTATAAATGTTTCCACTGTACGAACATTTTCCTAACCTTTGGTTTCTATTAAAAGATGGAACAAGTCAACTCAGTGCTATTATAAACTTCATTGAAAACTAATGATGAGCAGTTTTCTGTGTTTTGTTTGAAGCATGGAATTATTACGTAGCAGAGCAGGGGGTTCATACATTTTTTCCTTTAACTGGGAAACTACATGAGAGGTGATCCCTCCCCTCCAGCTGGCACTGGTGAGGCCACACCTGGGGTACTGTGTCCAGTTCTGGGCTCTCCGGTACAAGAAAAAGATAGACATATTGAAGAGAGGACAGTGATTGGCCACTAAGACAAAGAAGGAAGACCAGAGCATTTCTCCTATGAGAGCCTGAGAGAGCTGGGACTGATCAGCTGGAGATGAGAAAGTTCAGGGAGATCTTATCAGTATGTATAAATAACCTGCAGGGAGGGAGGACAGAGGCAGACTCTGCAGTGGTTCCAAGTGACAGGACCAGAGTGATGGGCACAGCCTGAAACACAAGCAGTTCCTACTGAACATCCAGAAACATTTTTTTCTGTGTAAGGGTGACCAGGTGCTGACAGAAGTTGCTCAGGATGGAGGTTCCAGCCTTGGAGATATTCAGAAGTTGTCATGACACAGACCTGTGCCATGTGCTCTAGGATGACCGTGCCTGAGCAGGGAGGTCGGACCTGATGACCTCCAGAAATCCCTTCCAATCTTAACCATGCTGTGATCCACCAAAGAAGCAACCTTTCTATGGAGCTCAGTATTTCTCTCCTCTGTTCATACAGGTGCTGGGAGTCAAGACCATGCCATAAGCACAAACATATGCAGCAGGTTACTGTCAGCCTCAGCATCTCATCTACCAACACACAACTGGTGTTGGTTATATCAGAGCTTGGAGTGCAGCAGTTTCAAAATCAGCCCATATTCACTGAAGACTTTTTCTTCTGACACCAAAGTCTCACCCACTTACTATTATTGCTTCCTTTGCACGCTGCTAACACCTGCTCAGCTGTCCAGGATAGACAATCTGAAAATTAACCTTAAAAACAGCTCTTGCCTATGTCAAGGACTTGATCCCCAGCACCATAATAGGGGATAGAAGAGGGAATCCACAGCCATGGGAGAATTTGCTCTGCTGGGCAACAACATGGTCTAATGTCAAAACAAGCCAATAATGAAACTTTGCAAGAGCTTTTAAAACAAACTCTTGTCACATTTCCTTCCTTCTTTCTAGTACTCGGCTATAGTGTTCTGAACTTCTGCTATAAATGGAAGCAAAACCAACAGGGCTCTAACGTATCAATCTATCAGTACCATTACCAAAAAAACACCAAACACACACACACAAGGAAATACGACAGTTAGAGAGCAGCAGTGTCATTTGGGTTTTCAGCATCTAATGGACTGTAAGGTTAGACAACCCTGTCCAGAGAAGCTGTAAGAGAAGGCAAAGAATCGAATCCAGTACAGCCACTCACTGATTTAACTAAAGCAAATCTGCCAACATAATTGAATCTAAGAATTATCTCTGAGCTAATCTGTTTGTGCTATCAATAAGCCTCTTAGCTGGTCAACCATAAGCAGGATGACTATTTAGCATGACTTTTTGCACTGTAATCAATAGGCTCCAATAAAAACAGTAGTATTGATGAATCAAAGTTCAAACAGAGGACAGTTTTACACAAAGAATAGTATCAGTGAACTCTCAAAATCTATTTAGGAAACATCATATTATTCATTACAAAGTAAAACAAGAGTGCCTGTAAACTCACAGCTATCTCAGTCAACCCACAGAGTGAGCAGGAAGGCTTTGAATCAGACCCCAACCGGTATCTTGGAAAGCCTATGTTAACAGGAAGTTCATTCTCAACATTTTTCTCTCTCCAAGTAGCACTGATCCCACAACTGAATCCACAAAACTGAGCCCTCCATCCAAGTGTAGCATTCCAAGGTGTCAGTGGCACTGCTTATGGAGTTTTAGTGATACATGTGTGAACAGGGAAACATACCTTCACAGCACAGGCACTGCAGATTACAGCCCAGTTTTACAGTTCCAGCCTTAAAAAGCTCCATACATTAACTGAGCTGCCTACAACTGACATGCAATCGCTGTCATTTAGTGAGTATAAAGTAGTTCTCCTATTTACATGTTTTTATGGTAAGTCTGAAAGTCACTTGGTGTGCAGCCACTACTGGAATCTGTCATTCGTGTGCTGCAGAAAGGCTGTGAAAAGGAACAATCTCATTCCCAGCAGAAACAAGGAACAATACGACCATCACAGGGGAAGATGCCAGTATGCCTTTGGTCATTTTACATGCAATTTAAGTGTATTTATTCTTGAATGTTGATCTTGGCAGCAACACTAAGCTTCTTATAGAGGCAGAACTGCCATGTACATCTGGAGAAAAGGAATAATTTCAAATGGAAAACGGATGTAGTTGTAAGAGCCTACCTATCAACAACATTTCTCTGACCAACAGGCAAAACCACAGCTCCTAATTCCATATTGTGGTTATCATGACTTCTGATAACTACAGACCAGTTCTACCGGTCTGTCTGTTCTTGCATTAATATGGAAGTATTGGGAAATAAGCAGTGTGTGAAATCAGAGGACACTTTTGAAAGAGTTAAAACAGGGTTATTAGAAGACACACCAATTAAGTGCCCGGCCTAATACTGGAGACTTATTAGAGGAGTGACTCATTTTTACTGAGGCAGGGGGAAAGCTAGGTGGTTCAAAATTTTAAACAAAGAATACTCAATTTTCTACAAACTAACAGAAACACTCCACCAACCTTGACTTGAGTATCATTCACAACATACAACATCCAAACAACTCAAAACAATTGATGTCCCACAAATGCTACTTCTGATCCTGGCACTAAACCACCCCAACTCGGGACACCAAGAAAATTTTAAAGGCTTAGGAAACAAATATATTTCAAACAAATGTAATCCTACACTGCTTTGCCTCTTAGTTATCACTCCTCTCCCAAAGAAAATTTCAAATAACATAGGAAATCATTATGATGAAAAATGTGTACAGCTTTTAGAAAGGGTAAAAGGTTTGGTTTTAACCTCTTGCCTTTCAATATTGCAGATGCTGCCTCAATAGCACTCATTCTGAGAATCCTTTCTACTGAGCTATTTAAAAACAAAAAAGTACCTTGCATTCAGTTTAAAGTCTATGACAGCAGATACAGTGGGAAGATTTAGCATTTCTCCTTTTCAGCATTATAGCAACAACAGCAAGAAACAATAGTATTGACCAAGTACACATTTAAAACAAAAATATTTAACCTGCACTAATTTCTGCGATACTAATCTCATTATTCTATCCCAAAGTAGATTGGCTAGAGTATAAATAAAATCCTCAGAGCACATGGAAAGATTAGGATCGAATTACTTCTACAAAAGCAGCTGGTAATCTGTTATAGGAGGCAGAATGTGTGAAGCAGCAAGGAGCTCAGGCGTGAGCTCCAGCAGAGAGGAACAACAGGAGTTCCCAGCAGTTCCAGGCAAATCCTTCCAATCTGATCTTGCTCTCCAGTACGTGCAAGTTCACTTACTCCCACCAACTCTCACCTGTGTTCCACAAACTGTCAGAGTGCCAAGTTAACATCCATTAATATACATGGCAAAACTTGCATATCACATTCTAGTCCTGCCTCATTAGTCAGGACTCTGGATTAAACAAGTCAGATGCTCAGAGGCTGCTGCGGCAGCCTGATATTTCACTGGGATTTTAGGCATACACATACCAAACACGGAACACCACATATATAAATACATATAATCACATTAATGCTTCCTCAGCATACCAGTGTGCTACCCAGTGTTTTAGAACACACACCGAACTCCATTATGAACATTTTGTTCATAACTGAACAAAAGATGAACTGAAGAGTTTTTTTCCTGGTATGGGGTTTTTTTGCACTACATCCAGAGATCCTACTTCTTTCCGCTACTGTCATCAATCATGCAGTTCAATCCGCTGGCAAGTGGGAGTTCATTCACACAACTGACAGAAACTTTTGTTTTACTTCAAGAGAAATTTAAATTCTATCCATTCTATCTATTCGTACAGCCATCTGGTCTTCACTCACTCAGTAGTTCACATTAAAAGCTGAAAACTCTTGCCCTCCATTAGGGTTGTTACCACTCTGGTTTTCCTCCCTTACAATGATGTTCATTGAAAAACAGAGAAGTGAGCTATAATCATGGCTCAATATAATTTTCTTATTGTCATCACAGGTCGCTCTGGCTCCGTTAAAACAGGTTACAGTGCCCCAGAGAAGGCACAGCCTTGTGAACACAGTCCCTGGGCTTGGACGCAACACTCCCTCCTCCAGGCTTCTTATGGTAACTCCAGAAGAGCCCTACTAGGACAAACATGTTTAAACCCGGACCAGTTCCAGCACTGGCAGAAGCCAGGGCATTACGAACAGTACACACAACGGTGTAACAGGCAGCAGTAAAACAGGCACATATGGCAAACTGGTCATCATAACTGTTGTTTGGTTTGGGTTTGTTTCAGCTTGGTTTTTTTTGTTTGGAGGTTTTTTTGCTGTTGCTTTCCTGATTGCAAAAACCATTACACCCACGATTTAATCTCAGTGGACTGAAAGGTTCAAATAAGGTTACAGATTGCAAGGCAGAAAAAAGTGTCCACATGGAGACTTCTCCTGAAGTCGGAGAGAGGGAATACATGAACCCTGGCTCCCACTCTTTGACAGATGTTCCACTTTTTTGGACATTTCCTACTCTTTCATAATTTTACCTGAAAAGAAACTCATCTATAGATGAAGGTACAAAATCGTCAGCTGTAAACCAAAGGAGGCACCAAGATCTCAAACTTGCTAAAAACCATAATGGAGTATTTTAATCATTTTAAACAGCGAAATACTGCCAAAAGCTATCCATAATCCCCAGCGCTGAAGAAACCGAGTCAGTATTTGCAGGTCCCTCCGCGATGGCCAGAAAACCTACCTCTGCAGGCAGAGGCCCTTCCATCCTAGAACAATAGCAGTTTACCTGTAAATAATTCAGAGGCACAACTCTGCGAGCAATCCTTGACCTTCGGTACGCAATTCCATTCATGTGCCCCTTTCCTTTAAGGGGGCGGAAGGGACAAAAGAGCACGGGCAGCAGAGCCAGGCGCAGCGCCCGCCTCCGAGCCAGCCGGCTGTGAAGGTCGAGGGGCCCGAGAAGGAGCGGCTGCACCTTGCTCACCCCCCCGTTCGCTGTCCGGCGAACGCAGCAGGCCCCGCCCGCGCCCCGCAGCCCCCAGGCCCCCGCCGGCTCACCTGGGG